>DWJZ01004768.1:0-14913 GCA_018249125.1 Asbolis capucinus
AACACCTACCATCAGCTTTTTTCCATATCCACCAAGGGTTGACTGGTGGACAATGCCATAAGGCATTAAGTTATACCTTTTGTTGCTTTTTTTTTAAAAGGTGACATAAATATAAATAAATAAATATTATAGTATTTTTAAAATAAATATTTCTCTTAAGTATTTTGTTTTGTGCTTTATTTAGTAACTCTGCGATGTTAGTTTATGATAGCAGGGAAGAGGTCAGAAGATGCCAAGAAAATATTACTCTTCTTTAAATCCTGTAGTAGTTGCCTTTTATATATTGGCCGGCGCATAATTAAATTAAATATAATCATCATGGTTAACAAACTTTTAAAGTTATCTTCAAAAATTACTAAGTTTCATATCAACATACATATGTATGTCCCCTATGTAAAAAGGTAGCCCATGTTCTATCCCAAGACTTATTTTTATTTCTGTAGCAAATATAATATATTATAATAGTAGTTATAAAGCATAACCAAGGGCTGTAGAAATTTCACTCTATGAGTACCACTGAATTTTTTTAAATAAGTTTGATGATTTTGACTATGCTTGGTTGTCAGTACAGATGATAGACTATGGCTGGCTGACTAGTTGTGAAGAGGAGAGGAGGTACTGAATTATAAAACAATTTGTCTGAAAGAGCAACATGTTTATGGATTTATTTTACATACTTACTAGGTATAAATATTTTATGTACATACATAGGAAATCACAGTATATAAAAACCCCTTGATTGTTTATTAATATTTGATTATCTAGCAATATATTCCAATAATATTTTAAAATGCACAAACAGTAAAAAAATAGACGTGTAAACACAGGTACAGAGAGGTCGACTCTTGGACAACTAGTCGACGACTAGTCAGCACATCTCTAATTTACAGTTATGCATATATTTTTGTGTAGGTACATACAACAACGACAAACGGTGATGGATTTTAGAGCAGCTTCTCATATTGCATAATAATTTTCTGGTGTGTCGCTCCCAGTGGGATGGCCACAGCGGCCAAGGCGGAGACAGCACGCGGCGCGCGTCAGAGCGGCTCCTTCACGTTGAATCTGTTCCGCGGGCAGCTGGAGACCGCCCAGGTGTTCCCTTTCCCCGAGCCACTCAACGCCGACCAGCGCCAGACGCTCGTCGAGCTCGTGCCGCCCGTCGAGAAATTCTTCCAGGAGGTACTTTTCATCTTATTACATGCCGTCAAACAAAGCGTCAAATAATCAGAGGGTTTGTAGATTAGGCGTATGAACTGATATTATATCAGCACAAAAGGTAATAAAATAGACGGGGTAGCCTAATTAATGTCTTGTTTGCAGTATTTGGTATAGAAAAGGTTATTGACTACATGAAATTTGTATAAAGTTAAGTTTAATTACTTTGTTTGTGTGTCTTCATTAGACGTAAATACTTACAACCCAGATTATTGAAAAAAAAAATAACTTTAACAGCAAAAAGTAATTTTCAGCATTTCGCCCCAGCAAAACAAGTTATAGCATTAAAATCAGTAACAGGGAAATCCTTAAATTTCAGACAAAACTAATAATATCTCGGAAACTAACAAAAGGTCGCTGAACATACACGGAGGTGAAATCGATAAAGCTCATCGTCTTCTATCTACATACCCGTGCTGGTACACTTCTCATGGGGCACCCTGTATATATACAATGCCTCTGGTAGTGTTGTAGGCTATATGTGACAGATGAGCATTGTCAGTAACTTCTCAACGATCATTAATTTACTCGTCAGGTAAATGACCCAGCGAAGAACGACGCGAACGCACAGATCGAGGAAAACACGGTGGCGGGGCTGTGGGAGCTGGGTGCGTTCGGGCTGCAGGTGCCCGGAGACTTCGGCGGCCTTGAGCTCAACAACACGCAGTACGCGCGGCTCGTGGAGGTGGTGGGCGCGCACGACCTGGGCGTCGGCATCACGCTAGGCGCGCACCAATCCATCGGCTTCAAGGGCATCCTGCTGTTCGGTGACGAGCGCCAGAAGAAGCACTACCTGCCGCGCGTTACCGGCGGAGAGTATGCGGCCTTCTGCCTCACCGAGCCCTCGTCGGGATCCGATGCCGGTTCCATCAAGTGAGTGTCCGCGATTAACAACATTTTAGCGTACCTTCTGTTATAATGTGATTTATCACTGGAAATAACGTATACGTATCTACAGGACGCGCGCGGTTCTCTCCCCCGACGGCAAACACTTCATTCTGAATGGCTCTAAGATCTGGATCAGTAACGGCGGCATCGCCGAGATCATGACAGTGTTCGCGCAGACTCCCGTCGAGAAGGATGGCAAGACGGTCGACAAGGTCAGTTCTAGCAACAAACACTCGTGGTTAAAAGATGTTGTAATATGCGTTCACATCGTTAAGTCGTTATAAAATGTGCGTGAAGGTGACGGCGTTCATCGTGGAGCGAGCGTTCGGCGGCGTGTCGTCCGGCCCGCCCGAGAACAAGATGGGTATCCGGTGCTCAAACACGACCGAGGTGTACTACGAGGACGTGAAGGTGCCGATAGAGAACGTGCTAGGCGGCGTCGGCAACGGGTTCAAGGTGGCCATGAACATCCTCAACAACGGCCGGTTCGGCATGGCGGCCGCGCTGGCCGGCACACAGCGCGCCGCGCTCCGACAAGCCGCCGAGCACGCCGCCACGCGCGTACAGTTCGGCAAGCGGCTGCGAGACTTCGGTGGGATACAGGTACTGATCTCCACTACGTGAATCTAACGAAAATACATCTTCATAGTATTCCAATTTACTCTGATGTAATTATTGATGGTTAATATTTGATTATGCTATGTGACCGACAGGAGAAGCTGGCGCGCATGGCGATGCTGCAGTACGTGACGGAGTCGCTGGCCTACATGGTGTCCGGCAACATGGACACCGGCTGCACCGACTACCACCTGGAGGCCGCCGTCTCCAAGGTGTTCGCTTCCGACTCTGCCTGGACCGTCGTGGATGAGGCCATCCAGATCCTCGGTGGCATGGGCTTCATGAAGGCGACCGGGCTCGAACGCGTGCTGCGCGACTTGCGCATCTTCCGCATTTTCGAGGGCACCAATGACATTCTGCGGCTGTTCGTGGCGCTGACCGGCATCCAGTTTGCCGGCTCGCACTTGCAGGAGCTGATGCGCGCCTTCAAAAACCCGACGGCGCACCTGTCGCTGATCTTCAGCGAGGCCGGGCGGCGGGCGACGCGCGCCGTGGGGCTGGCGGGCGGTACGGATCTGACACCACACGTGGCCGAGCAGCTGCGGCCAGCGGCTCGCGACCTGTCCCGCCGCGTGCTCGAGTTCGGCGCCTGTGTAGAGGCCGTGCTGCGCAAGTATGGCCGCGGCGTGGTCGACGAGCAGCAGGTGCTCAACCGGCTGGCGGCGGCCGCCATCGACGCCTACACCAGCGCAGCCGTCTTATCGCGCGCCTCGCGTGCGCAGCGACTAGGCCTGCCCTCCGCCGCACACGAGCTGCGCCTAGCGGAGGCCTGGACGGAGGAGGCCACGGAACGCATGGGTGCGCTGGCGGGGGAGATTAGCGCGCGCGCGCTGCAGCAGCACGCTCGTCTCGCCAAGCTGGGCCAGGACGTGGCCGACGCACCCGGTCAGATCTCCTCAAATCCGCTTAACTTGTGAGCGAAATAATTGTGGATCTTGTAGTGTATAAATGTAATGTATTGTAAAAAGGCAGATTTTATGAAATATTTATTTTTGAGTAATATACTTATTTTATAACAGACATATTTCATTTAGAACTAACTCCAGTATAGGCTTAATACCCAATGCGTCATGATTGATTAGTTAATATTAATTGAGCCAATTAATTTGTGAATTACATATTTCAACTACCATAATTGCATCTGTTGTGTTCAGAGTTGGGCAAACTTTATTCGAATGACGAATTAATATTTTTTTCTAGTTATTCGCGAATAATAAAAATTTATCTTATTGAAAGGAAAATTATTCGAATGACGAATAATTATTTTTATTCCTTATTCGACTAAGGATAAAAATAAAACAAAAGAATAATATTTTTCAAATACAATATTTATTCGTGTAATTGTTAAGAATTAACAGTTGTGATTATAATTTTTATTTTCATCATTACTCTATCTTCAGACAATCTACTTGACTTTATCATGGTGGCATAAAAAAACGCGTTCTACGGATGCAGTTGAAGGCAATGGTGTGTGGTATTTTTTAAATACATTGATAGAACGGTCTTCTTCAGAAAAGTATTATGAGACAATCATATCAGCTCTGGTTATTGGTGATTGTTTGTGTAAATCAGCTTTCTTCCCGAGTCTGATTCAAAATAAAAAAAATGCGAATTCTGGATCAACGGGTTCTTTACTCTGTAATGATTCACCGATAGATTGACAATATTTTCATTAGAACTGTTTAAATTAGACTGAATTGTCCGAGTTAAAAGTATCCATGACTACATCCACTTCCAGAATCTTAAAAGACTACAATATAGTTATACTATTTAAAAGGCGATGCGCACTGGTCAACAAACTTCAGGTAGAATAGTCAGAAAACTTACTCTCTTAAATACAAATATAATATGTAAATAGAGTCCGCCCGCGGCGTTTGTTGATAAAAAGTAGTCGATGTGTTATTCCAGAGTATAATTTATCTGGTATCTTTACCAAATTTCATTCAGTTCTATTCGGTAGTTTTTGCGTGAATATAAATATGTATCTTAAATATCTTTGGACAACTCACACACGGCCATCTAACCGCAAAATAAGCGTAAGCTTGTACTATGGTGATCAGACAACTGATAAACATATATACTTAAATAGACATTTCTATTACACACACAGAACAAACATTCCTGCGCATCACAGAAAATTTTGACCTGGGTGGGAATCGAACCCACAACCTTCGGTGTAGTAGTCAGGTTCGCTTACCACTAAACCAAGCGGCCTGTCAAGGAGTAACAAACATCCTCACATGCTCACAAACTTTCGCATTTACAATGTTAACAGGATGTCACTCTTTTATTGGGAAAAGTTTTATGGACTAAACTCAGACAACACTCAGGAACATAATATATGCACAACACAGAGTGAGAACTATACCTTTGAGAAAACTATTCAGTCGCTAGTAGCTGAACCCGCTACTTCGTACGCGCAGGAGTTTTACCCGAGTACCTGCCGATCCCGCGGGATGTCCGGGAAGATAGACTTGTTAGTTATTTTAATGTTTATTTAGAAGCGATACTCATACGACTAGAAATTTTTCCCGCGTAAATATCCTATATGTTAATCCAAGTTACCTCTGTGTGTGCCAAATTTCGTGAAAATCGATTCGGCAGTTTTTGTGTGAAGGAGTAACAAACAAACTTTCCTATTTATAATATTAGTAGGATTAGATCTTGCTAACTCGTATTGTAAATAGTATCTTCACCTCTTACCTAGAATAAAAATTCTAGATGTTTTCTAGATAGATATTATTCTAATTATACCACTATGCTAATTATACCAACACACTTAACACTTTTTCTTTCAATGCAATTAAACAAAGGAACCGCAAAGCACGTGTCTCTAAAAATTGGTAATATGATGTACGTAAGGTGGTAAATTATTTAAAATAACGAATAAAGTCACTTTAGTTGGGAATAAATTATTCCCGAATAATTTTAATACGCATAAAATTTTATTCGAATAATTATTCAGATTAATACTTATTCCAATAATGCGTAACTCTCTTGTGATGACAGTGCTCCAGTTTAGTTATCTAAAATTTACTGAAATTGTTGAGTTAAGAAAAAATAAACACAATACAAATTTGTAAAAACTTATATTTACATTACATTTCTTATATTTAGGTACAAATTTACAACTATGACACTGACTTTTAATAACTGCATAACAAGACATCGGATTAAAACGAAACAGAGTCTTGGACACCTGAGACATTAAATAGAGATGTCAACATTTCCAAGTGATTAAGGTACATCCAGCTAACGGGCAACAAAGTGAATATGTATGTATTGGTAAGCGGCAGTCACACGTCGATGTAGACGCAGCAGTCCCAGGCGCGCGCGTTGACTCTGCGCAACGTGGCGCGGGTGTCGCGGTGAGGGCCCAGCGCCAGCGGCCGCGGCTGGGCCGTGCCGCGCGCGCGGGCGAACACCGCGTGCAGCACCTGCTCCCAGCGCGCCGGCGCCGCCGTCAGCTGCGCCAGCCGCCGCCGCACCTCGCCCGCCGCCCGCGCGCCTCAAACACATCATTATACGATGATAAAATTAATAAAATAAACATCTTTGGCCAACCCACACACGGCCATCTGACCCCAAAGTAAACGTTAGCTTGTATTATGGTGATCAGATAACTAATAAATATATTTTGTAAATACATACTTATATAGACGTTTTTACACTCAGACACACAGAACAAACATTCCTGCTCATCACAGGAAAGTTTGACGTGGGTGGGAATCGAACCCACGACCTTCGATGTAGCAGTCAGGTTCACTAACCACTAGGCCTGTCATAAAGATTATAAAAAGCAAATGCAAAACATTAAAAAAAACGAAAAAACATAAATGTCTTATCTCTTAAACTATTAAGAAAATATAATGACGAGTGCAATTTACAGCAGGATAGGTTGTTGCTGTCGTGACAATGGCAAACATATTGTCTAACGGTAAAAATGAAAAAAAAGTATCCACTAAAGCAATAGTGTCAACAATATTACTGTTCGACGCAACTCAGACTTTAATCCAAGGAAACTGTAATGCGTTACCTCTCGGGTAGGGTTTCGCGTCGACGCAGGAGATGACGGGCAGGACCGGCGCGCGCACCTCCACCCGGCGCAGTCCCTCTCGCACGGCTTCCTGCGCGCGAGCCATCAGCGGAGAATGTCGCGCGCCCGAGCCCGGCACGCGCGCGCTGCGCCGCACTCCCCACGCTCGCCCGCTTTCCTCCACAAACCGCAACGCCTGCAACCATGGTTCCTCTGTTATGACCCTGCCCACCCAGATATCGTCTTATTATATAATATATGCACATGACGAAAGACATTGCAGTCATTTAACTTACTGTAGCATAGAAGTAGTAAAGTTTTCATCGATGTTCTAGCCAATTTTCAACACTCCACTATGTACAAACTATACGCACACAACACCGTCAATCATGCTACAATCCTTCAAAAAGTAATAATTAGATGATGAGTAATTTAATCACCTTTTCGTCGCCTGCGAGCACCTTGCAACCGGGATACAGGTAGGTGGCTACCTGGCAGACAGGCGTGACTACTCCATGCTCAGCAGCGTGGCTGCGCGCGCTGGCCAGCAGCTCGCCGAGCCGTGCGTCGGCCGCCAGCCATACCGTCAGCATGCCGCCGGGGCGCTCCACCGCCGCAGCCTGCACAACATAATAAATCTATATTTCACCAAATTATAATCCATATGTAATTTGACAGCATTTTAATTATTGTATAAAAATATCGTAATAATACAATAATTCACTTGATAACAGTTTATTGAGCTGATTGGCTGGTTCGTCATAAATACATATGTCAATGAATTTACCAATTATAAACCAATAATGAACAACCAAATATTTTATACATACACACATATATGACACTAACATTTATAATTGACTGCCATTATTAGATAATAGCTCACTTGCATAGCCGTGGAGCGCAGCTCGACGAGTCGGACCGCGTGGTCAAAGGATAATGCTCCAGTGTACACAAGGGCGGTAAATTCACCGAGGGAGAAACCTGCAGCAGCGCGTGCACGCTCTATAGTGGCCGGTCGCGTCTCCCGCGCTGCCTCAAGCGCGCCCAGCGCTGTCACCAACAGCGCTGTCTGCGCACGCTGCTTCAGCTCCCTTTCCGGTCCCTCGCGGCAAACACGACTCACATCCCATCTGCAAATGTAACAACATCATTCCTTATTTTTGTTTTGCAAGAATGCAATAGCTAAGGTGACATGATTGCCAAAGTTATAAAAAAGCCAGTCTAAATGTATGCAGGATGAATCAATGATTCCATGGACTATATTAGTAGTGCTGTGACAGATTAGACGCTATATGTAACAGTGACAGTTGAACTGAGTAGATTAGAAGAATACAGTATTATCACTTTATTAAAAATGATTGTATACAATCCCATGTTTATTTATTTATAAATATACACTTATAGTGCTAACAGCCATAGCCAAGGCGGACCACAAGCCATACACATAATATGATAATTACGTATATTATATTTAACTTAAAAACTAACACACAGCTGATAAAAAACATAAATTGACATATGAAATATGTCCACCTCTGGCTCCTGAGCAATTAGTATTGTTTATTAGCCTAATGGCTTGAGCTGTTGGAGTGTACCGTGCAGTACAAGTGTGTGGTGGTGGTGCCACAAGAAGACTCTGCACATGTCGGCATTGCAACCGGTCAGGGGCAAACAGAGAACAGCGGGATAATGTGCAAGGATTATCTACTTCGTTATTAAGAAGTAAATAATAGTGCATCATTATTGTGGTTTGTTCATCGTAACTCTAATGTGTCAATGCCAACCATGCCTGCTATAAAGATATCTGCAAAAATTCTTTTGTAGCCTCTCAACCATATCTTTATATTTACGTTCATGTGGATCTCAAAGAACAGCATTATATTCCAATTTACTTCTAACAAAGGCATTGTATACAGCTATTAGTGTACTCATCTTGTGGAATTTAGAAGTCAGTTGCAATACGAAACATAATGTTACTTAATTTTGATGAACAACCATTATCAATAAAAATATCTTTACACAACTCCCGTAAACTAAGCATTCACTAGTATTGTGTCTAGTTGTAATAAATAGTATATAGAGACACATAAAACTACCATTCCTGTTAATAGTAGAAAAGTGTGTCCTCTATGGGAATTAAATCAACAACCTCCAGCTTAGCAGTCAGGTTCACTAACCACTACATAAACGAGTCATTCAAATAAAGAATTCTGATTCAAGTAATTATTTATGATGTTAAATATAGAACAACAGTAGATATATAAAAATAAATACCCAACAATGCTAGATGCTAGCTCATAGAGGTCCTTCGCGGCAGGGATGTCCTGCAACCGACGTCCCATGCCTACGAACTCGGAACCTTCTCCCGGGAACAGCAGTACGCTGGTCTCTTCAGGACGGACTCGTGGTTCATGGTTGGACTCCGACGTGGTCGCCGCATACGGCTGTGTCGCCCACTGCAGCTCGTGCTCCAATGGCGACGCTTCGCCGAAGGATGTCGCATCCCTCACCAGCCGCTTCAGAGGGGATTCAGAACTGGTACTCGCTCGAAGTGCACTCGTATGCACGCTAGCCCGCACACATAATACGCGGCCTACGCATGCTCGACATATGATCGATTGCATTAGTTTAAATGATGAAATATATACAAGTTTTAAGATTTATTTTTGTGTATCCTAATCCTCAATCTGAACAAAAGTTAACCTCCTTTGGAAGTCAATTAATTCTTTCCAGGTTTACTACAACACCCAATTTCATAGAAAACTAAAAACATCGAATATCTGAGGAACAGCACAGTCTCTGTACTTTTCGGCGGTAAGCTTATCTACATAACTAAAACAGAAACGTTTATGACAAATTGACAAATAAATACTCAACTACAACCTGTGATATGAACTGACATATGACGTTGACGATGTATAGTAACAATAATAATAACAATTTTTTCTATGGATTCTATAGACAAGTGAAGTAAAATTTACTATGGTTTTTAGGGTTGGCCTAGCCTATTAATCAGGCTCATCAAATAATTCAAATTGATATGAACAAGCAATGTTAGAACTACAAGGTTAAGAAAAAGGTATAGTTACTAGTTTATGTAGGTTAAGTAAATAAAAGCATATAAAAAAACTTGAGGGGTCAAGTTAAGCGAATCTTTTTTTTTACTTTCTATAAATCCAGAGATTACAAGATTATGAGATATATAAACTATAACTTATATAATATAACTATAAACCAACGAACCAATAAACATCTACTTTGTGCAACCCTAGCACAATTGTTGTTGTCAATTTGACAGTTTCGATGTTGTCACGAATAAGTCATACTGTCATACCCAGCTAAAGTTTCTCTTTGGTTTCGTTCGTGCAAATTGCAATAAGTAGTGGTATGGTAATTTGGGTTACATGTAGAGAAATCATACAATTAGGATTGCACACATTCAGTTGTTTGGAAATAAATAATAGAGACGTTCATTTTTAAGTTTTCACAGGAGTCTACCGCAAATACTTGCCGGTATATTGTATACTGTGCGTGCTTTTGAGTGATCTAGGATCAGTGGAAGGCTCACTTGTTCTCCGTTTCATCACAGACTTCACAAATTCGCGAACAAAACAAGGTATTGTTACTACTACTTTAATATAGATCCCGACAATACTTAGTACAGTTAATTCATAATAAGTTGCTTTTAGGTCTTAAGCTATTATCTGTTTTAGTAATTACTTGTTAAGACAAGAATCATGCGATAAGCGTCACGATTATTTGTATCCCCATGCACATCAATAACAATTCCAGACATATGTTTCGTAGGAGGATTTACTAAAATATCTGAAATCAAAATCAGACAAGTGCTACTTGAATAACCATATTGTAAAGATTGGTTCTTTACTTAGCTAATTTCGTTTTCTTCAAGATGGCCCGAGGACAACAGAAAATCCAATCTCAAGCTAAAGCAGCTGAAAAGGCATCCAAGTTGAAGAAGCAGCAGGGACACAGTTCCACAGACCAGAAGAAAGCGGCCCAGAAAGCTCTGGTGCATGTCTGCGTTGTATGTAAGGTTGGTACCCACTCTTTTGTTTAATACTAAAGACTTGTTACTACCCTGCTATTATGCTGTATCAATCTCATAGAAGATAGTAGTCAATACACTACCATTGACAATGTTGTTTGGATCTTTGTCACTTCAACAACTGTTTTCTCAATAGTTTACTAAACATTTCTCTCTCCTTATAAAAAAAATTATATTAATTAGGAGTATTGATGGACAGGAGAGCATTCCAATATTATAACAACTGTTGTGTACATTAACCTATTATAGCAACTATAAAACATGTAGTCTAGTGAAAGATATTACAACAGGATTGTTAAATAAATATTGCCACAAGTGTGAGCATTATTCAATAGATAAATTATGGACAGATTCATACATAAATGGTAAACAGTTAATGATTTAATGCTATTGTTTAAAAATAATATTTATGTAGCAATGTTAAATTTACTAAAAGGGACAAATTAGGTTCCAGACACTCCTTGTGTGTCCAGAAACATAATGGAGATTGATTTGTTTCAGGCCCAAATGCCAGACCCCAAAACCTACAAGCAACATTTTGAAAATAAACATCCCAAGAATGACCTACCGGAAGATTTGAAGGCTATTTAAGATACTTGTTAGCCAATGCAACACCAGGTACTGAAATATCTTAAGTACTTTTACAAAAATTTTACCATCTTGTTGTGAAATTGGGAAATCTTAGTATTGGATACTCATTCAATTTTCCTTTATGATACATTCAAAACCTGGTGTTCTGTTGTAGAATTAAATAAAACACCATCATTTAGTATTAAAATATCACTTATTTAATTATTAAGGTTTTGTAATATTGACCTAAGGTTTTGTTCAAATTGCATTTTAACAATGAGAGCCAACAAATTTTTTGTACAATGGTAGAATAACTATTTGCAAAAACTTTAGAAAGAAGCATAGTTATTGTTAATGTAAATTTTTGTCTCTTCTCTGTACTCCGAAACATGCATCATTACAATCATATTTTGATGATGTGATCACTGTATAACTAAATATATTATATAAACAACTTTTTACAATGGATTTTATTTATTAGTAGAAAGATGAAAAAGTGGAAGATATCATTGAAATAAAAAAGAGAGGACACTACAATCACTTATAAAGAAAATGTCAAGAACACTTGCCTATCATCTTTTGTACTAGTGACACCAAATATGTTTCTTTCATTTAGGTTGTAGCAACGGTTTTTGACTTAACGCATATCTGTCGTGTGCTGTCTACATCTTCTCATATGTGTCGATGTGTCCGCACTCCTCACATGTGCGGGAGTATGTGTCCTCATCAGCGTTGTGTGTCTCGGGTCCATACTGGTGTGTGTGTGCTGCAGTGGTACGGTCAAAAAGGCTGGAGCGTACGTCCATGCGCAACGCGCGCAGCCGCCGTCGCTCGCTTGTAGCCTTGGCTCGAACTTGTCGCTCACGCCGCGCCTCTCGCTCGCGCTCCAGTTCCTCTGTGGAGCCCCAAACTACCAAGGCACGCTCCTCCACCTTCAACCAAAACATCCGTTTTATATCTACTTATATCTTATTTTAATATCTCTTTACTTACTAACTTATTGGGAGATAAGGAATGGATAATTGTAAATTGCCACTTACACATAGTGCAGATAATACATTGTGATCCAAAATCATTAGACTAAAAAAATCACTTCTCAAATGACTTTCCATCTATACTCCTCCCTTTATGATACAATTGCAGCACATTGAGAACAGAACAAAAAACTTTTGCTAATAGTACAAGTACCTGTGCACGTAAATACAGGCGCATTTCAGCGTAGCGCGCACGGTGTGGGTTCTTGCGACGGATGCAGCGCAGCGGCGGCTCGCGCTTGTCTAGGTCGCAGTCCTTTAGGAGAAACTCGCTCATCGCCTCTGTGCGCGTTATCAGCGAGTGAGCTTCCGAATCATCCCTGGAACATCAATTGATTTATCAACTCAGAAAGGATTGGTTAGTAGACCTCGTTCGAAGATATTCTAACCACATAAAGAAGCTTAAACACTAATGTTACAATGGCACTGAGTAAACATATAAAAATAAATAATAAATGTTGTAACGAACCTGCACGCATCACAGACACTATAGTCGAAGGTATCGAAGAGATAGGAATGAGGGAAGGGGTGTTGGCAAAGGAGGCAGTGTGGCTGGTCAGCGCGGTGTGTGACAGGTGCAGGGGGCTCCACGCGGCGCTTCGGGGCTTCCTCCTCTTCCTCGATCAGGAAACCACCCGCCGACAGCACGGCGCGCCCTCCCGCCAACCCCGCAGCACCAGTCGCACTCGACACACAAACTGCGCTTGTATCACCCGTCCTGGCCCGCATATGTTATGTATATATGAAAACATCAATTTCAGAGGTATAAATCACCAACACACCCTTAATTATTGTTACAATTAGAGGGCACAGACCACAGTCCACCAAATGAGTTTTATAGCAAACTCTCAGATATGCTAGCTTTTTCACCATGATAACTGTGACAGAAGAAGACAATATATTAATTTGTAATATGCTTATAATTTTTGAAAATAATAGTCTTATTTGGTTACAGATTGACGATCTACGTCAAATAGGACACTTAATGGGGATACAAATTACATAGTAATGATAACTAAATCATGATAATACAATCCATACACTGCCAGCCAAAAGTTTGAGACCGCCTGCATGAAATGGAGAAAATGAAATAAAACTCAAAGTACAAAGAAGAGACTTTAGTTATTAATTAAAATATTTATTTTTAATACATATATGTACATACATCGAGAATATAACAGAAATAAAGAGATTTAACATTAACAACTCCGTTCATATTTTAACCTGATTTTTCGTCAGAAAACCCTTCCTTGCATTTAAACACTTCTTTTTCTAGTCTGGGCATACAAGCAATCGATTTATCTATTGTTACTTAGGTGATGTTGTTCCAGCTTTCTTGTAAAGTCTTCCTCATGTCTACCTATGAGGAGGGACAACAACTGCACGTTTCTATCAAGTTCTTCCAACAAAAGCTTGATTGGGTTAAGATTTGGGGTTTGAGGGGCCAGACCATGTTCTTCAGTACTCTTTCTGTTTCTTTATTTTCTAAATAACCCCTGCATAATTTCGAACTATGTTTAGGATCATTATCCTGTCGGAAAAAAAATCCATTGCCAATTAATCTCAAACCAGATGGAATTGCATTTTTCTGAAGTATTCTTTTATACTGGGCCTTTTTCATTATTCCTTCCACTCATACTAAATCTCCGGTTCCATGGCTTGAGAAGCAACCCCAGACCATTCGGTCCAATGTCAATGGGTAAGGGCCCACTGCAACCGTTTCTTTTTTTTTGTGGCCATAGTAGTGATTTTCAAACGGCGACACAACCAAATAAACTAGCATTTCTTAGTCATCTTATCTCTGTAGTCAATGGCACAGGTTTAGATCGGGATTTATTAACTTGTGTTTGGATTTCTGGTGGTGTTAAACATCTTTTCCAATTGCAGCTAACAACAATGAAGTTATCCATGCTAGAAGTGGTAGCTTTTGGCCTTCCCAATCACGGATGATCTTGATTACTGCCAGTCTCCGTGTTTCAGGTTATTGTGTAATGATTTCCGGGTTATTTATTGTCTTTGACAATTTAAGTCTAAAGGTAATCCACATTCAGATTCGCCTTCATTGTGTAAAAAAACTATGACAGCATGAGTATCACTAGTAATTTCGCACACTTTTCCCATTTTAAGATGTCTTTACGATAAAAAGTCAAGCTCAGACTGATTGAAGTATTGAGAGGTTATTTCCATAAAAACTCAGGTAATTAGTGTGTTTTTGAAAGTTTGAATAATCCTTAGTTTAGATTTACATGAAACAAAACCAAAATAATGAACAATGCACAGCTCATAAAATGAATACCATGACTCTACCATCTGGCTCCTGCGCGACACTTTGTGATACTTTAAAAAAATTAACTATCATAGATGTTAACTCTAAAATGAAAAAAATTTGTTTTAGGAATTTTTTAACAAAATTAACTGCCTATCATACGTACTTTTGAAGTATTATGTTGGTAACAACGATTTTTAAAAGTGGTCTCAAA
>DWJZ01004769.1:0-14913 GCA_018249125.1 Asbolis capucinus
TTTCTTTTTTTTTCTGTCTTGAATTCTCCGGGTGAACGGCGGTCGCGGTGTAGCTAATCCAATTAATTTATATTGTAAAATGTGTAGTAGTGAAAACTTTGTTATAACTGTTGTTTTATTCATATTCCAACCAACCCATAAATAAATCACTATGCACGGGGCTCTTCTCCTGAATGAGGAGGCCTACAGCATACACCACCAAGCAGCGGTTTTGTGTAGGAGTTAGTGGCCGAAGTGCCCGAAGTTCACCCGAAGGCCTCAAACATGGCTTAACGATTGCTATCTAACGATAACAACCGCGACCGATAGCTTTACGTGCCCTCTAAGGTACGGAAGCGCTCATGAAATTTTCCCCACTAGCGGTCACTCATCCTCCGACCGACCGCGCCCGCACTTGCTTAACTTTTCGATCGCTTACAATCGAAATAGTTCACATTTTTTTAGTACGGAACCTTAAAATTTTAAACAGATTTATTCCCAGCGGTACTTCACCATCTTTCTAATTAAAGAATTCTCGTAGGCTCTGAGATCTATTAAAAGTTCGTCTGCGCCACATAAAACACCTACTTAACTTTTCTGTTTCTGATGAAAATGTCTAGCTGAAAATAATCGTTTCTTAAGAACATTCTGATAACGCTATCAAATGGATAAAAATATCTAAACGTTTTGTTAAACTATTCTTTGTTAATTCATAAAAGACAGCAATAAAAAAAACAATCCTATTTAAAAAGTTTTTATTTTCATATTTTTCATATGCTTGAACTTCATATACTTGAAGTTTCGATTAAATTTGGTATACTTGAGTATTATTTAGACACTTGATAAAAAAAGCGTTTTTGAAATTTCGACTTGTGATAAGAAAGAGGCAATGAAAATTATTCCACAGAATGAATGTAGACTTGATTAGATGGATGGATAGATGTATGGATGGATGGATGTTTGTTAATTCTGCACGCAAAAACTACTGAACCAATCTAGATGATATTGAGCACAGAGATAGATTATACTCTGGAATAACACATAGGCTATCTTTAATCAATGCCCCTACCACACGGGCGAAGCCGCGGGCGAAAACCTAATTCAGATATAAAAATATGACGCATTGAAAATTAATTCTTAATTCTCTTACATTTGAAATATCGTTAACAAGATTTTATCGAACGATAAAAGCTTAAAAATTTTATGAATTAAAATTTTATTTTATGAATTAAAAATTTAAATTTAAATATCGAACGCGGTTTTGTAGTCAGCTTTTAATTGGAATTGTTCCACAGTTATCTGTGGCTGCTCTAGTCATTAATAAAACATGCCTTTTAACTGCAATTTGTCATTCGTCCAATAGTTATTGACGTAACGTCTCTGTCAATAATCGTATCCGACTGCTTTACTTAATGGAACACGCGTGGCGAACTGTTTCTGGCAGAAAATTAGACCAGTTTATCGTATGTCCAATCATTATTGGTTGACAATTGTGTCGTATACGACTGCATAACCTAGTGGACCGCGCGCTGCGAACGGTTTCTGGCAAAACATTAGACCAATTTATCGTATGTCCAATCGTTATTGTTTGACAATTGTGGCGTATACGACTGCATAACCAAGTGGACCGCGCGCTGCGAACGGTTTCTGGCAAAACATTAGACCAATTTGACATATATCCAATTGTTAATGATTGAGGAATTTAACTGCACACAGGATCTCTAGTAATCATTCATTTTATAAACATGACATGACATACCCATCCACTCACGATTTATGTATTTCGCACTGATATTTCCACCCAGTTGTAAGGACCATGGTCTTGGACCTGGCTTCGAAAAACATACATATATCTTGAGTACACGTAACAAAGCCCACGATGGGTCAAACTTAAAATACAACCATGACACCGTTCAAACAGATTCTTACTTCAAAAACCACCAATGTCCCATAAAACCCATCAAGGAACAACTTAAAATAACAAATAAGTTCTCAATAGTTCCCGAGCATCTCAACTTTGATTTTATTACTTCCCCTTCGTCAGAACTTCTCCCTCGGACCACCGAACTTTGTTTCGGAAATTAAATTTAATAGAGTTTCGATGTATCAATTTCAAACAAACAACTCCACTTGAATTTCAGAATTGAAGATATTTTATTTGTATTAAGATCAACGCCATCTATTAGTGAGGAAGTAAATCAAAGATTGAAATCAAACTGATTTGGACAAGAATTGTACAAGGATTGAAAATGTATTTTTTTTGTCTTATTATGTTGCTATTAGACCGTTATTAATTTTTATAGTGTCACTAGTTGCACCCGGCGTGCGTTGCTACGCATCAACTCATCCACCATGTGTCCGATCGATATAATTTTGATACCAAAACCTTTTCCAGAGAATTCTGAAGCAGGTTGCAAAGGACATCGGTACTCTATTTCCTAAAATTTCAGAGTTTATAACGGACAAACAAACTGGCAAACAAACATGGATCGTTATTTATAGATAATATTCCCAAACACCTATCTTTCATACACTACCTCATAAATAACGCTTTAACCTGAAAAACACATCAATAACCATTATTCTATATATTTTCTTGTTTGCCAAACACACCTGGCACTCACCTACACCTGTACATATGCAGATGTTAATTCTACAGCCGCCTTGACACTGAATAAACCAAACGACTTATCAGAAGACAGAGAATAAGAAAGTTGTAACAGGTGTTTGTAAACAAAGAGACAAAAAAATTTATAGTTCACCGATTTTATAAGTACATCAAATTTAATTATTTCCAAATTACTTTGACTAAAAAAATTGTACTTTTTAAAAACGAAACGATTATATAATTACCAACTGTTCCACTATTGGGCTCGGGGCTCCACTCACTATGTGAAAAGTACGGCTTGTAGTTCACCACGCTGGCCAATGAGGATTGGCGGACTTCACACACCTTTGAGAACTTTTTGGGAAACTCTCAGAAGTGCAGGTCACGATATTATCCTATACCGTAGCACGTGATAATCAACTTCTGATACGCACATAACTTTGAAAATTAGAGGTACCCACCGCAGGATTTGGTACCCAGGCCCTCCTAATCGAGCGATCAATGTTCAAACAAATCGTTCCAAAACGATTCAAATTCGAAAACGTTCCAAATTCAAAACAATCGTTCCAAAACGATTTACATACATGATAATTTCAACAGGAATAGCTGTTGCATTAAATTCATTTCTAATTTGGATTATGTGTATGTAATCAATTTTAATTAATTCTGGTTCTATGTATCCAATCGGCTTTACCATGAACCTCCTACCTCATTGCATTTTCACTGGACATTAGGCAGACACAATAATAAAATAAAAAATCAATCTTACGTCCAGTGTGAAGCAAGTAACCTAAAATACTAATTACACAAACACGTTTGTAGAAGTAATCACACGGTAGTTTATTATAAACAGAACTGACAATATGAAAACAAAACCATTCTGTAGAACCCGGTAATTTTCACCAGTTAAATAACGAGAGAAGGTTAAAGTACAATAAATGTCCGCGGGCGGCCTTCAACACTTCTCAATACACCACGGTCCCTGCTGTAAGCTTTGAGCGATTTGAATATACATATAATTAACTATCTGTACGCGGTCGCGCTTCGCTATGGATTGACATAATGGGAAATATGAAATATCGTTCGTATCTTGTAAACCGTTAAAGTGTTCCTTACAAGAAGTCTATATACAAGTGTTTGATCGACATCCTTTAGGAATCAAAACCTTTACCAGATAATTCTGAACACATTTGCGAAAGACGTCAATCTGCTATCTCGTAACATTTCAGTCTATAGAGGACAAAAAAACAAACTCACAAACAACATTCATTTTTATACATTCATACAGAAGTGTGATTGCTAGGAAATTAATACGTTGTATAATAAATTATAATTTAAAGGTATACATTCAGATCTTTCGTTCCTAAATGTAAAGTCTCTGTGATTTCGTCCTTGCACATTTCGTAAAGTTTACAAATTATCTTTTAAAATTATTATGCAGTTTTCTTCATTTCCTATTCTACTATAACCTACTGCAAAGTGGATGAGAGATGCAGGACTAATTATATTAAATAAATAAAATTAAACTTTATATTAACGCTTTAACTTATAAAACGTGGCAAACGTTAAAATTATCAAGCAAACCGATATTGACTATGAACGGAGACGTCGCCGCCTTACACAGCCAGAGATTACTTGAATATCAATTTAATTGCCATACCAATAAAACGCAAATTCAAATAAACGTTTCTCATTGGAGCCAGAGCCTGGAATTTGAGGAATTAGCCAACTCAAACGAAATTATTTGAGTTATAAAACTGATTATACATTATTGTTCGAGCAAGAGACAATTGAAGCTTTATTATAATTAACATAACTTTGGTATTGCGATGTAGGAAAATAGGATTAAAATTAAACCTTGGACAATTACGTTGGCAGAATTGACGTGCAGATTTGGACAAAACGAATCGGTCCCGATTTCTGGAATTTGAAGGCTTTTGAAACTTTTATAATTAGCCAGCCTGGCACGTGTTGTATACTCAACATTTCGTAAAATTGGTCTGTAAAACACTGGTCCAGGTCCAGTACTGGTCTAGACCTGAGCAAGGTTCTCTCCTCAAAACTGAGGAGTTGGTGAGGTATGTATACTCTGATGCAACGGGTGGAGCGATCAGTTGCTAACCCAAGCGTAGGATGTTTTTAAGCAGTATCGTCGATAGTTGATGGTCTGCAGAGTGACATAGGCTACTTTTTATTAACATTGGTACACGCGGACGGAATCAGGGGCGAATCTTAGTAAACTTATACATTAAGCCGTAACCTAGTAAGCGTAACGACTGCTATCTAACGATAACAATCGAGCTCTACGCCTTAACGTGCCTTTCGAAGCGCGCAATATATTGCTGTGTACCTTTTTATTTTCATATAATTTGTTTTTTAAAAACCATATGAATATACTCAAATTCATATTTTGTATTTAATTCGGACTGCCTGTTGTTAAAAGCATTCCAATAAATAAATCCTAGTTGCTTTCGTCTCTATCCTTCATGAAGGACCCAGGTTTGAATACAGGAAGAACTTTTCCTAATAGTTTTGTAGAGAAAGCCATGAGTACATGTCCACCTTTCCCTTTTCTTACCACTTACGATTTCAATAGAATTTTATAGCATATAACCTGGCTTCTGATATGAATGCTAATATATACAAGTAGGCAATATTATTTAAATACATTCTTATATGAGCGGTCATTTCAAATATTTTCGCAACATTTACAATCAAATAGGCAATAATTTGCATATCATATCAATGAAATATTACATATAACAGAACATAAACATAAAAGATAAACTTGACATTGATAAAATATTAAAATGTCATCGGTGTCGTGTCGTGTTTCGCGTTTTACACCTTAAGTGACTATTAAGGTCGTTCCTCATCAAACATTCCAGTACACACGGCAACAAATCGTGAGTACACATTTAAAATGTTGCGAAAACACCTTAAAAAACATAAAGGAACATTATTATTTCCGGTTATTAGGGTTGGCCGTTTCACCAATGACCATTGCAGCACATTTTGATGTTCTTTACTCTAAGGATTCTACATTACGAGCTGACATCCATGTTCAATATCTACTGGGCCTTTAATTTAAAAAATATATCTCACAACAAATCACACACAACCATCTTATTCCAACTTAATCATTTTTTGCTTTTGCTATGGTGATCAGACAACTGCTGAACATACATATTTTTAAATACAAACTTATATAGATATTTATATTACACCCAGAGACAGAAGAAAAATTTCTGGCCATCTAAAAATGTTTGCCCAGGAGATCAAACCCACGACCTCTCACCCAGCAGTCAGGTTCACTAACCACTAGACCAAAAAGTCAGCCTTTAAACCCACATCTCTGCAAGCTGCACCTGATCCCAACAAAACCATATTTGTTCATCATAACTAAACACAGCTGTTCAATCAGACACTAAATACATCCAATTTCTAAAGCTCGAACAATACTTTCACCAAACCTTACCCGCTTCACGGCAAAATGTTTGCACGAACACGCCGACGGTCGGAAATAACGCCACGCCTTTCAAGAGTACTGAATAGACCGACTTTGACACATGAATACCGATACTGGAGTCAGAACTCTTTCATTCTGCACTCGTATAGGCGTGTGCATGGGAGGAAAGTCCCCAGAACTACAAATATCAACTACAAAATCTACTAAAACATAAGACCAGTTCACCATATATATTTATTACTTAAAATATGTAAATGCTTGAGAACAATTCCACCTGATGGCAAGTGGCGATGATGCCTAAGATGTTGGACGCACTTAGTAAATGCCTATTCACCTGATATTAGAGAGTTCGCGATATACCGAACAATAGTTGCGAATAATATGGCGCAATTTTGAATTGACCAATCACAGTGCGTTGTTTTAACCCCTTTACCCCCGTTTTATCTTCCTTCACACTAGAACTGAACTTTTTGGTAGTAGCAAGGTGTAGTAAGGTAACTCCTTGGTTATGCAGCACATGACACCGCCAAGCAATGTTAGTGTGGGAGTAGGTGGGGTATGGAATGAGTGTGTAAGTGTTTCAAAACATTATATACTACCTCAATAAACATCATAAAACGCATAGATAATGTTAATTGCATTCATCTTCGCTACTCTATAAACGACATTTATATTTTTACTATCAATCACGTTTTCACCCGGCGTGCGCTACAAACACCACGTTCAGTAATGTCACCAGGACGTGTCTGAATTTTGTTAATGTCAAAACCAACCATGCGCGCCTTGGTGCTTCGGAGGGCACGCAAAGCGGTAAGTACCTGTTGGTACGACTAAAATGCAATCGTTAATTGACACTAGCCACTGGGTATCATAAAAATCCGACACCTCAGATTACTACTCAACATCAATCCGCATTGCCCACTGGCCTGCGACTCGCCGATGAATTAAGGCAGCGTGGTGAAGTATCATCTACTCCAATTTATAAGGACCTCACTGCTGTAACCACTAGAGGACAAAAGAGAAATAAGTATGTTAGTATCAACTGTCAAATTGTTAATGTTAATATTCGATAGTGAAATAAATATTTTTATCTTTCTCAATACATAACTATGGTCACATTACGCGTAGCGTGCGTAAAGACGCGTGAACGCGCGATTCGCTCCAATTACAACTTTCTTGCGCGCACTCCCTTACCGGAGGATGTTTATCGCTCAGTTCATCAAGCGCTTTTAAGATTTTTGAATACGCGTCATAGCTTGCTATACATGTTATACATATAACATCGATTGTCTAAAATGCTACAGTTTACTAAATCGATTTTCGAGATTCCTCAAAACAGTTGTTAGCCAAAGAGCGCAAATTTAAAATTTGATTTTGATAAATCGCGTTAGAACGCAATCTCGAGATTCGAATCTTTAGACAACTGGGTCGTGGCGATTCTTAAGATGCATTCTTAGGCGACGGCAGAATCGATTTTAGAGATTACGCTTTAAGACTGAGGTAGTAAGTATTTGTGGCTTTCTCCCATTAAAGGCTAAAAAGGAACTCATCGGTACTTAAGAGGCCTAGAGCGTACACAACGTTGCCCTACTGTGGATTGGTGTAAGAAATTGGTTTAATATTAGAATCAAATCTTTAAAGGAAGTCTGTCGTTAAATATTCACTACAATTGTAACCGTGTAACACCACCCCATTTTTTTTACAACCCATATATGTCCCACTGGTGTCACATGTCACAAAGGCGCAGGCCATAGTTCGCACACTGGCTAAGTATAAGTATTTCACGCATCTTCGAGAACTTCATAGGGAACTCGTAGGAGTGACGGTTTTCCCTCGATGTTTTCCTTCAACGAAGCAATTATTAACCAATTTTCACGCACTATTCATGTAATTTTCCTTTTTAAAATTTGTAAAAGAAATGTGATGAAGGGCAGGCCGTGGTCTTCCCCACTTGAAATGTAACAGGTACCCCTGTACCCCTGTGAACTGTAAGGGGTACCCCTTACATTGTAAGTTTAGACCCAAACCCATTAGTTCGTCCGTTGCAATTATGAGGCAAAGTAATAAAAAGTGTTAATAGTTTTCTTTTTTATATACTTGCGAATATTTGACAGTTTCCAGAACCCGAAGATAAGGGATAGATAAAAAAAAGCTGACGACGGTCGTTGGCGGTTGTTGGAAGGCCAAGTTACACCCTAAACCCCAGCGGAAAGTTACTACTGAATATTTTATGAATTCAACGTAAACAGGACAGAGTTTTGAATAATGGGCCAAACTTGCCGGCTTTTAGATCCACAAGGAGCCGTTACAGAATCAGGGCAATAAATTTTACGGATCACGGCTCATGTTTTTAAAACAAAATGAAAACACTTTGCTTAAATTTAACTCAAAATTGAAAAGTTTCGCATGCATCACTGTTTGTTTCAAAATGCGAAGTATTGGACCGAATTCAACAATTTCGTGTTTTTGCTGTTTTACTTTGAATATATCGTTTGCTCGTTTATTGGCTATAAAGGCTTAGACTTATATCTAAAAAAATCTGTAACTGAAAATGCCACGAGAAAAAAAAAACATGTTATATAATTGATTATTTTTGACCCAAAAAACCCTGTACCGGTTTACTGATAAAATTTTAGCGCCTATATAACATTCTAATATCTGTATCAAGTTACAAATAACCTAGAAACGGAAACGATACAAAAACTTTGTACCAGTTTTCATATAAAATGTTTATACAAGAATTGCCAATATATGATTCGCCAGCTACGTTGACAAGTCGATAAAAACTAAAGTGACCGTTTAAAGTCATTGCAGACGGTCAGGGCGGTAAACGCAATGGCGCTTTATTAAATTCCCTTTACTAACGCCTGCTCACATTCAGGGTTGAGCGTGGAATTATATATTTTTTACATTTAGTTTCTTCAGGGCTACGTATTATGGAGATTTGGAACTCCATCACACTAATCCAGCGCGAATTGTTGGTGAAGTTCAATTACTTACTTAGAGATTAATTACATTATCCAAGATATTTCCGCTCACGTATGAACAAAAAGCCTATGAAGTTATTTCAAACTATAATCGAAACCTGTATAAAATTTCATTCAGATACATCGAGTAGTTTTTGCTATGAAGAGGAATAAACATGCATGCGTCTCTCCATACATCCATCCATACTCACAAACTATGGCATTTATAATATTAGTAGGATATATTTTTTTACCTTAGATAAGTTAGCGCTTGACTAGGATTCGACCTGATTGTAAGTGGCGATGAAGTCTTCGGTATATAATTATAAAGCGGACAATTCGTTTATATGTTTTTTTTTAAAGTTCCACTAGTTGCTATCATCCAACGGTTATCCATTCTTCGAACTATGTGGCCTGCTCATTGCCACTTGAGCCGGCTAATCCTACGAGCTATGTCGGTTACTTTTGTTCTTCTACGGATCTCATCATCATCCTAGAATACCAAGCCCAAAACCTATGCACGGCCAAGGTGTCGTAAAAGGAGGCAGAAGCAAGCTGGCTTTGTGGTAGGGTTTCGCAGTTGTCTTCCCCACACGCGTGCCTATAATATGACAGTATAGCATACGGAATTTCTGTATGTAAATTATAACAAACGTTTTTTATGCAAGACTACTGTCCGCCCGCGACTTCGTCCGCGTGGTGTATTAATTAAGAGTATGTAGTAAGTATCTGTGTTATTTCGGACCATTGTCTATCTCTGTGCCAAATTTCTTCAAATCCGTTCAGTAGTTTTTCCGGGAAGGAGTAACAAACATCCATCCATCCTCAAAAACTATTGCATTTATAATATTAGTAGGACTGCAAGTGCATCACGTAATGTATAAAACATTCAAATTAATCTCACTGGAATTTAACTCGACAACCCTGACTTTAGCGTTGAACCGCTTATGCTATCAATAGGCCGATGTGCGGTAAAAAAATTACAACCGATTCCACTAACTCGTTTACTGGGCTAACGTGTTTCTAGTATAAAAATACAAGCGTTCACAAAAAATATAAGACAGGATAGATGTTTTGTTATTTAATTTTTATATCTTATTTTCATAAACGATCATATCATAGGTACATATTTGTGTCGGTTGTCAGTGATCGGCAAAGTTAAGCAAAGGCAGAGTATGCTCTAGGACTCCTCAGTCAATTATCATCGAGGAACGCACAGCAGAAGCCTCTCCACATGCGTCGGATGCTGAGAGAGGTTTAATGTCCCTCTCTACACAAATAAGGCGTCTTCAATCACGAATATATGCTGGGAGGAAATGCTATTAAGCATGAATCCCGCCTTTTATACCAGTACTAAAATTAAATAAATAAATATATAATAATACTCGAATATTAAATGAGTTGAGGTCAGTTAGTTTCTCGAAAGTCCGCGGATAAAATCTCGTACACCAACTAGTGCATATTTAAAATAGCGACATTAGACACGGCTCAGAAATAATCAGTTTTATTATAATAGCGAAAGTTTCATATTAAACACTACCTTATTGAAATGAAATAGATTATATCAGTAAGTAAATGTTGAATGCCTTGAGAATAACAGCTGATCCCAGTTTGATATGTAGTACCAAAGTCATTATTCAATTAAACGTAATTATTGTATAAATAAACTAAAGTTCCTGCATCATTTGGTAACTCACATTAAGAAATAACAAATTGTATAAACTTTTAATACAAAAGAGCTGAAAAAAGATGATTACATTAACTTAAATTACCAATTATCAATTAAATAGCATATAAAATTATCAAAACTACTAAATTTCAGATTTTTTTTTTACCTTCTATAGATTAGTGCCTAACCGCGATACTGACTGATGGTAAGCAGCGATGCGGTCTTAGATGGTAAAGCGCAATAATTTAGTAAAATCTCTTGACGTGAAGACATATTGTAATCGAACGGGAATACCGTCGCGGGCAACTTATTCCAGTCCTTCGCAGTACGCAAGATGAAGGACGACGCAAAGCGAGGTGTTATAAGGTGAATAGGCACTTACTAAGTCAGTGCGCCCAATACCTTAGACATCATCGCCACTTACCATCAGGTGGAATCGATGTCAAGCATTAACTTTTGTACATAAAAAAATATATATTAAAATGAGTATAAGTACACTACAACACAGTATAAATACTAGCTTTAATAAATATTGTAAGAACTTATATTTTTTATTTTGTAAGATAAACGAGCAGATCACCTATAAGTGACCACCGCGGACATTAACAACATAAAACTGGGGTTACTAACGCGTTGCCAGTTACATTGTATAACATACAATATTCCATAGGTGATTATAGTAAACCTAACAGGCCGCTTGTACTAAGTACTAAGCCGTTAAATAACATATTTGTTTGTAAAGTGAGTCCACAACAACACATTAAGTATAATGTAGTAGATATGAATAGAATAGTACTACAATTAATACTTTGAAATTAACGAAAACTAATTCAAACTTGGTGGTACTTTACAACTACCTTATGTATATTTACTTTCAAGTAAATGCGCTTTAACATCTAAGACTACATCGCCGCTTAACATCACTTGAGATTGTACGCAAGGATATTAGGCATATTATATGCAAAAAAAACTCAGATTTCTTCAAATTTCTACCGACCAAAACCCTCCCAAGCAGTCATGCAACTTACCTACCTCACCTACTAACTTTTAATTACTAAAGTATTTTTTTATGTATTACAAGTTAATGGTTAACTACAATCCCACCTGATACTAAGTGGCGATGCAGTCGTAGATGTTAAAGCGCAATAACTCGGTAGAAGCCTATTCGCTCTTGACTTGAAAACACGTACATTATACTCGAGCCTATATCATACTAACAACACCCCATGTTGCATCAGATGCTTCATTACACCATATACAAGTGATAAAGCTGGTGTGCAAATATTAAAATTATCATTCTGAAGGTGATAAAATCCGTCACATTAACACGTTCACCTAATAAAAGCGTATTAATAAATCCATATCATGCTATCAGACGGAATAGATACATCAGATAAACGAATTAACCACAATCACACAGCTGCACTGCGCTACATATAAATACAGCGCTACATAAAAAAATAAATGTGTGTGTACTTATGTACGCAAGTACAAAGTCATAATTCTTTGGCAAGATAGAAATCATTTTTAAAAATATATCTTTCGCGTTGCATATCTCCGTTTGTAGAAAAAAAATTACACTAATATTAGAGAAAAAAAAATTGATCTAACTTCAGGACGTCAGTATTTGTGACGATGTTCGCAAGTATTGTGAAAAATTTACTCTCATAATTTTTCCCTAACGCATCAAAAGAAGAATGACTTCACATCTCCTAACCATCAGGATACGTGTCCACAGTACAACGTCACATTGAAACATCAAAAATCCCCCCACCGTGCCGTTAGCATCAATCACACCTAATCTCACCTAATTGTTTAATCGAATCAATCAGGAGTTGAGTAAGACGACTTCCCAACCACGTTGATCCATAATGTACGAGGAGAAGCGCTCGCCTGAAATGGAGAACCCGATACCGGCTGAATAACTAATTACTCGCGCCTGAGATGTACGTGCGCAACTTGTGACAGTTGTGACGCATTGCCGCCAAGGTCGATGTTTGAAATGTCTTCGTAACAGCCAGATGTATGTAATTCAACGCTGTTTACTGTAATGTAAACAATGAAGCATGTTATAGGGATTATATCTTACAATAAAATTACCAAACACCAAAAACAAATACAATTGGCTTATAAAACGTGGTTATATTATAATCGATAACTGATATAGTACTGATAGCAATTGAGATAAAACGTTATTAAAACAGAGAAAATGTTTGAAGAAATTAAACAAGGTTTAATAAATTATTTAAAAACAGAAGCTTTTAATTATAGAACCCTAATACAAAGAAATGCACAAAATTTCACAACTGTAATGTCAATGTTTGAGGAGTGCCCTTGACTAGAGCCAATCCTGAACGTATCAAGTCATACTTGTCATAAGGAACTGAAGCAGTATGCAAAATTTCAGCTTCGTATTGTAAGAAGAAGTGGGTCTAATTAAGCTTGCAAAATTTGACCCGTAACAAACAAATGTAGCAAACATACATTGCAAGTTATATAAAAGCTTGTAAAAATTACTTTTAAGTATGTGCCTTCGTAATTTATGTTGTACATTTTCGAAATAAAATTACCCTGCATTGATGAACTCTGAAGATTGGATATGGTATGAAAAATTACGTATGTTTTATCCTTTTCTGTGAATAA
Organism: Asbolis capucinus; assembly: GCA_018249125.1. Classification (NCBI taxonomy): domain Eukaryota; kingdom Metazoa; phylum Arthropoda; class Insecta; order Lepidoptera; family Hesperiidae; genus Asbolis; species Asbolis capucinus. The sequence goes on from DWJZ01004769.1 coordinate 13,335, forward strand.
ACGTGTACCTTGTTTTAAAGTATAAAATAGAAAATAACATAAATGCAAAAATACAATAATTAACAAAATAAACTAAAATTATTATACCTTCATTAGGAACATAAAAATAGAATTAGATGTCAACTCCGCGTAAGTGACGAACCAATCTAAAAGTTAGAAAGCTAACTTCCCAAGTAAAATAAATGAACCCAAATTGGATAGTATTTAAGTTGATATTGACTTCGAAGTGGAAATTACTTTCCTAGCAATTCATTAATTACGTTGGTTTCGCCTGCAAAAAGGTGTTATTGTACGTTCAACAATGACCCTTTCACACGTAACGTATTCTTCATAGCGCCATTGTTTCCGCGCTGAATCAGTTTCCAATGTTTATGGAGTTCTTTTTTATTGTGGCGACATCGCACAATACGTAATACGATGACGTTTATATCAGTTTAGACGGGAGATCTCCCCTTTGCTAAACTGAATCAGTTTAGCAAAGGGGAGATCTCCCGCCAGGCGAGGTGATATGCCTGGGGAGCGGCCGAGCTCCGACAGTTGTTAGTAGGAACTTGTATATATGCTAACGATACAGAAAACTCCGATAGCGTGATTCAGGTTCCGTCATGACGTCATCGTTGATATATTTTCCAATAGTTCAATAATTGAACTGAATTACTGAGTAAAAATGCACTTATTTAAAAATGCCTATGAAATCGATACAGATTATGCTAGACAATTCGTTTAGAAACTTAGAAACATACATACATTATACGATAAAATATTACAAATAAGGAATATTGCGTCGGACTCGGCAAGCTTGATGGGTTATAGTTTGTACCCCTCACATTGCGAGAAAAGGACCGAGACCAGTATTTACGGTGATTTGCGATCTTACCGTAACAGATTAAAAACGAATATTAAGGCAACACAACAATTGAACCTTCGTTTCATATCTGACTGGCCGCTTGGTCTAATGGTTAGCGACCTCTGATTGCTACGCCGAAGGTCGTGGGTACAATTCCCACCCAGGCAAAATTTTTCTGTGATGTACAGGAATGTTTGTTCTGTGAGTCTGAGTGTAAAATATCTATGTATATTCGTATATATGTATATAAATATATAGTATGGTTATCAGATGTTTGATCACCATAGTACAAGCTAACGCTTAGTTTGGGGTCAAATGACCGTGTGTGAGTTGACCTGAGACATTTATTTATAACAGAGAAACCGTCTCATTTCACATCCGTCATTTCAACCGCGCGTACAATTTTTGTGTGCAATGGAAACAAATCTTAACACTTGTGTGATTTAAATACTATGCTGTAACGATTCGCGTAACCGTGTGAATCTGGTTTTACAGAACACTGTAAGTGTAATTTTGGTTAATAGTGTCAAAATTAGTTTGTGAATCAACAATTATTGCAATGGGTCACACGTTATGATTAAAACTTGATATTAATAGCATGAAGATTGATTAAAGAGATAGCATGTTTGTACGAGAATTATCTTTAATTATTTTATTACTTTGTATACATGACATTAGTCTGAAATTTGTTTTGTTTCTATTTTATAATGTAATTATTTTTTTCTAGATATA
>DWJZ01004770.1:0-14912 GCA_018249125.1 Asbolis capucinus
CGCACTTGGCAGATTTTATTTTACCATTAATAGTAAATATAACCTTCAATAGTAAATAACATTGACAACATCGAAAAAGGTCGAGCGAAGTTCCGCCTCTTACCTAATAATAATCCGTCCATATCAAAGATGCAGTGAGTCGCTTTTTTCACATTTTGTGAAGCCAAGTACCGTCTGCCGATCGTATTTGACACAGTTTTCAACAAATAAATCCTCATATTTAGGCCGGCTTATAGGTAGATAATACCAAAAAATATACTGTCAACTTTATTTATTAGCACTAAACTTCACTAATGAATAATAATTATTACACAAAGTACATACAGTCCGAGCCGTGTCAGCAATATTCTCTAATGTATTACAAAATACATATATTTTATTCCACACACCCCCCCTGAAAGCGTCAACCACTCCCACCTACCATCAAACGCAACCAACTGAACAAAAATAAATTGAATGAAAAATTACGAAATTGACGAAATGTTATTTCAACTTCAACTGATAAAAGTCTTTTGTTTCTTTCCAATCAATGTGAATAGAAAGAGCAACAGTTATAGCTCCGTAGACAGAGAACTGACATAAACTCGAATAGTGTGAATGCTCACTAAAATGTCAGTGTCAAAGTTAATTCGTATTACATAAAACATTTCTTCGCACAAATTTTTTCCAAAAAGAGATTCATTATTTCACGAAAATAAAATTATCCCTAATAGATTCAAATACATTTCTTAATTTTCACGTAGTCTAGAAAATGTCATCTACATGTTATTTACGCTAGCAACAATTCTAAATTCCAACGCTTTCAGCGAACTTCAGACAACGCACTTCAGCGCAGTCGGGCTGCGACCGTCATGGATCGCAGTTGAGTCGTCGCGTGGCGCATTTATGGCGTGAACATAACTCAAAGTTTTAATTTAAAATCGTTTGCATACAATTTTATTTATGAATCACTTAGGCAAATAAGTAAAAATTGTTTGATAACCGTAAATTAACATTGTTTCGAACATGGCTGTGAACGTGTGTTATTGTGTAAAACTGTCGCCTAACAAAAAATCGATTTTTGGTTTGGGAATGAAGAGCCAAATATTGTATTTTGTATTATTTGCTAGTTTTTTGGCAGTAGTTTCTGCCGCGGACACGGATAAAACTTGTGCAAGTGTGCAAAGCATCTTCGAAAAGAAAGGAATGTTGTCAGCGGTTGATATCCAAGCATTGCCGAATTCAGGTGAGAATCAGGCGCTATTTTATAAGCATCAAATCTCTAGATAGTGGAATTGATAAAAAAATTGCCAGTAACTACACAGATTGTTTTTGTACAACACTTATCTAGATATAAGCGTGGCCATATTTTTCTGTTATAAAATTATGTATTTCATTAAAGATATTGGTTATTTTGCCTGCTCTATGGCACTATTAATTATTAAAAGAAATAAATGATGAGACACAATGTTAATATTGAATAATATTTTAATATTAGTTTATGACAGCTACAGATACGCATATTTGCTCGCTCAAGACATCCTGTACAAAGAAATTAAATCATAGGTGGGTGCGATGTCAATACCGAACTGTGAATCAAAAATAAGTCAACAGCTGCATTCAATAAAGGAAGACAAGTTTCAAGACCAAGATTTTTTTTTTTTATGTTGCTTGTTATTATTTCTTGGATACCAGTAGTTAGATTTCTTTAATTAACAAACTGACTGTAACATATTTGACTTATTTACGTTTCGTGAAACGTAATAAAATTACTTTCCTATTTTGTTAACTTCCTATTATCCAACATCTTTGCTTATTGCCTTTAGAATAACTGGTAATAGTCGAGTAGCAGTAGAAAGTAGATTTTTAAACTTATCATGGGCGTTTTCTCAACTTTTTATGAAGACTTCAAGAGTCGTAACGGAACTAAGGGATGACTTGGCCATTGTTATTACAAGTCCGGATCTCTCCACCGATAAGAAGGCACAATATTTTTACCTGGTGAAGACACGAAAGACAAGTAGGACTCTTATCTTTAAAACTCAAAATCCCTTAACTTTTTACCTGTTATGTAGCTATTTTATTACGTTTAAGAATTTTAAATATTATAATAATAACAGTTTTGTTATAAATGCGCACTTCGAATCGGAATAATTAATCGCCACCGCAAATCTTTATTACATCACAATAACTTATGAACATAGTCTTTGGAATTAGGAAACATCTACTTGTCATTTGATATCATTAACTGTGCTATAAAAGTCTTCTATCTTCAGTTTATGTAGCTATCACTGACGTTGGGAAAGGATGTTTAAGGGATATCACAGCTAAATATACGGGTTGAACATCTTATTCTATTGTCATCGGGAAGTTAAGGTATAAATCTATATAAAATAAGAAGCAAACCAGACACGCTACAGACCTCGTAACATGGTAGATATTATTAAAATAAACACGGTTCTATCAAAGGCCGAAGATCGTAGGTGTGCTTGATATTGTGGGCGGCGTTGTGAAATGCACACGTTGCAACATAAACAGATCAGCCTCATGGTTCTGCGAACGAAATCTTGTATTCTATCTTGTATTTCTGGCTTTCTAATGTCATTCTTATGTGTATGACTTAAAGTTCAATATCTAACTTGAAGCTTCAATGTCGGAAACGCGTTTAAAGTTAACGAATGGCTAGTAAGCAGGTAATAGAGCGTGGGTGATCGTCTCGTACTAAATATTAATTATTATTTCGATTTGAGTTGTGAGCGTTCGGCTATTTATACTGAACAGGTGTGTTTTCTTTTACTGTTGGTATTTTGTGCTCCGTAAAGGTGCATAAAAATATATTAAGTTGATTTCATCCGACATTGCGTCAAGTGGGTACAATAACGCTTAAAAAGTTATGGTTTTAGCATTAACTACGAGAAGGGCATTCGTATTTTTAAAGGCGGTCCGTCTCTACTCTTGGGAAAATATGTATGCAAAAGGATTATATAGAATTATCATCGGAGTTAACGAACAGCTATAATAATAGACTATCTTTGTTTTTAATTTACTTAGTGTCTCGTACGTAAAATTTTCATACATAATAATCCAGTGTCAAGATATTCGTTTGAGCTAATCTACGAAATCTGTGCATATATCTTGTTGGGTTCTTGTTACGTTTTAATCTCGGTTAATTCTTAATTTTTATATAGCATATGGGATCACAGTTAAATGTTAATCAGTTATATGGTAAAACAACGTCTGCCAACTCAGTATTGTATAATAATAGTAGAGAAGAGAGATGGATACCCATAAGTTTACAGAAATATCACGTAATTTCACAAACCTTACATTACCGAACACAATAATCACCTTTTGATGTACATGTTGACGTGTCTCCTTATACATCTGCGCGACATGATCATTATTAATTTTATCCCTATTTAGCCATTCGAAAGCATGCATGCTGCAAATTTAACCGAAGTGAAAATACTGTTGGCAAATATTTGGCACGAGAGCTTCTTTGGATACCTTTTCATTTATTATTATGAACATCACATAACCCGAAACTGATGAAAGGACACCGTTACGCAGTATTGTTCCACATTTTATTACCAACTTCATAATTATATACACGTACCATACCGCAGACATCGTACGTGAGTTAATCCTCGTATAAATCGTTTTGGGAGTCCTTTCAATTAGGATAGATCTCATTTCCGTCAGAAGCTCAGAGGCTTTGAAGTTGAACCCAACTTTAATGAGGAGTGGTTAATTGATTGCTTTGTTAACCCTAGCAACCCTTGTCTATACTGTAACATATGTGTATCAAAATTATTATAAAATTGATCAAGTGGAAGTTCAATTTATACACGAAGGGCTATGACGATGGCGCAAGTTAAATATTTCTGTCAAATAATGTGGAGTTACTTATATGGGAAGCCATTTAAAATAATAATGATATTTTTATTTATTTATTTATTATATGTATATTATTTGTATGTAATAATAATACTCATTATTGTAATCTTTGAGTGATTGTACAATTATTATTTATTATATTAAAAGCGAAATATGTACGTCTAGAAATATCCGTTTCTTACATGTGGATTACAGTTTTACTCTGATATATATATATTTTTTGTTTTAACTTTTATTTGCAATAATAGCTAGAGTAAAACACCCGAAAAAGTCTTATAATATATATCCCATTGGTCTTAGTAGTTATAGAACCTTAATATGATATATAAATTCTTCAATTTAACAGTGATCAGTGCCATGCAAATTAATTATTAATTATATACCTTCCAAGGTCTTTGTAAATAACTACATGTCGGATAGGTCACTTATGTAATTTACACGCTAATGCACGACCATTTATCAATAGCCACAGGTGAATTCAATAAAATCAGCAGGCGAGCCAGTCAATACAGGTTCTGGCTATTAAGAAGTCTACAATTTAAGAACACCGCTGACGCCACGTTTCCTAATAAGGCAACAACGTCTGATAGATCGGGCACCGTCATATCAAGTTTTATAAAGTACTTTGCATCATTTTGCATACGTTGGAACTTATTTAGCATGCGATACTCGAACGCCGGTGTTTCTAACGGCCGCCCCGTCGCGACAACTACCGGCATTCATGAATATGTTCTTCTGGCTACCAAATATTAAAGAGATGTGCTGGCGATTTTTGTATGGCTCGTTTAAGACCGGAAAATGATCCATTGAATTATTAATGTAATGTATAATGTTAACAATAACAGCTACAGTCGCAATTCCATGTCCAATGTTAGCGAATTTTATGTGGCGATATGCAGTATTGAAGGAGATCTGATCACTTTAATTTGGTTATTTGAAAACAGCGTATCAAATATGTCTATGACTAAATGATTATGTCATGACGCACATCGTTGGACTACCTTTTTCATATGTAAATTTGTATATTGAAAATATTTTTTTAAAGTTTCAGGTCCCTCCTTGATACTATGGAAGTAAGAATGTATTTCTTATGATGAATAAACGCTTATGATTTCAGGCCCACAATCTCCCACATCCTTTAAGTTACGTAAGGATGTGTATCGTTATCGGAGGATAGAATATCCTGTTTGGACACTTTCTAAACTAACCTATCTATCATGTCTGTCACAGGAGTTACATTTCAAGATAACGAGCGTCCACTCTTGAGAAAGCGGACTGGGCAAACATAAAAAATAAATACAACCAAGCAACTAACCAGTTATTTTCTGTATAAGATTCACTTTTATTAAAAGTTAATGATGAAAGTTACGATTCAGTACTTCATGAATTACCTAAACGTTTCTGGAAAGCAGCTGCAGCGAATAAATTAACACAAATAAGTCGTAACTTGTAGACACGTAACGCTAATTGGGCATTGTGGAATTATCTTTTCAAGGCTTGCATTATACATGAACTTCAAATACAAAGTAAGCTATTCTCTCAGTAGATGTAAGTCTCGACACACCCATACCGTTCAACTGACAAAGGAATCTTTTTAAACATCTAGAGAAAACATGCTTGAAGTGGTTGCTTGTACAGCCAAGAAATTCTCACCGAATCGTAATAAATGGTATGACATACATATTTGTTCTGTGGGTGGACTGGTTGACAAGCCGGCATTGCATTGGGTAAACACTGAGGTCGACAACCCGGCAGCTTGGCGCTTACTTATTGATTAGCTTCCACGTGATTACTAATTTATTATTTCACATCCCAATGTCAAAATTACTAAAACTCTCCTTAATGAATTAATCATACAGAATCAAAAAACAATACCGAAAACAAACTCCATTATGATTATAATTTTTGAAATAATTATTTCTTAATTGCGTTCCGAATATTTGAATGTCGTAACGTTTTTTAAAGTAAAGGAATTTCGATTTATGTTTCTTCATCGGTGTTCAAAAGTTATAATAATAAAACGCTTTAAAGCTTTACAGGGTTATTAATAGGTACGGCACTTGCAAGTGAATCATGCGAAACCTCGTATTCCTTTTGTCCTGTTTTGTTTAAAGTATTGACGAAGCTTAAGATGAGTTAAGAGAGAGAAAAAAGTGAAATAGCGAATTAGCACATACCTGCATAAAATTCTATTATCCCGATCATTATTCGGCTTTTCATATGAGCCCTTTCAATCAAGTTGGCTGAATGGGGCTTTGTCAGTAGCAGACTGCGTCGACCCTTTATGTCATGTCCCATAACCTCTTATTTGGTAATTAGGCACTTGGATTCCGCGGGAAACAGGATGTTACGTATTGTACTCACTGACAGTTCGAACTGACAAGATTAAATTTTCAATTAAGATTTTCGAGTTTTTGCCAAAGAGTTTTTTAATGCGTTAATGGAGGGAAAGAACTAGGGATCTTAAAGTATTTTTTGGCTCGCCCCCATCCTATATTATCTCATACCATACTTAAATAACGCTACCTTAATGTGCTCCGTTTATTTGACCACCGTTACTATTCAATTACATGAACTTTATAGCCGTATTTAATTGAAAATTTATATATTCTGATTTAGGTTACAAATTTAATCTCCAGCGGTGATTTGAAAGACGCCTACTCAACACATAAAAATAGGAAAGCCGTAAACATATGAATAGATTATTGATCGTTAAAATCGGTTCGTCCGAAACACGAGTCCGAGGTCGGTTCTGACGTAAACTTACAATGTACGAAATTGTTGTCAACCTACACACCACGTGAAGTTAACTTACCGCCATATCCTGCTAGCAAGGAAGCATAATAATTTATGATGTATTATAAGCTATCTTGGGAATACGTAATAGTCCCCGGTGGAATAAAGCCACAAATTGAAAATTATGAAAATCAAGCAATTTTTCGTTCCTTAATTATCAAATAATTCTTGTAGGTAGGTTCCATTAAATTGTTGATAACATACTTGCAGTATTAAACAACGTACAGTATTAAAAACATACAATTTTTGCAGATGAATGTCTTTATTGGTTGTGTAACTTCGATAACTTATGAATATTATAACTAACACAAAAGAATTAAATATAATTCCGGGGGCGTTTGCTTATACGTTAACTATGTTTTTTATTTTGTATTTATTTACACTTGATACAATAAATGATACAGAATATGATTACAATCTTATTTTTTATTTACTGCATTTCTATAAATATCCAGAAGAGCTCAATTGTTTTCCTTGGATACATTACTTATACGGACAAGCAGAGAGTTTTAATTCTTACTAATAGCCGGACATTCCACCGAGCGAGGCAGGTGGCGACTTGTTCCAAAGACCGGTCCCGCTTCGCCATATCGCAAAAACATGCATTCGATTCGTCTTAACCACTTTTGTCAGGCCATGCGTTTATGCAAAATTTCGCTTTAATTATCAAAATTAACAATACAATTAAAACAAGAAATGTGTAATTAATACATTCGAAATTTAACATTTTATATTGAGAATTACGAGGAGTTAGAAGGTTTTAGAAAGCTTGCGCTTTAACTTAAAACAAATTTCGTCCAATAAAAAGTTCACTGGTTCGTGCATACTTTTTTATTAATACTCAGCAATGACAATGACACATGCGGCTGAATGGTGAATGGATTCATAGAGCATCATGGAAATTAATTGATACAGCCAACAAAACTATGACCGCATTAGTAATAGACGAGATGTTTATCTATACATTTTAATTAGCGAGACATTGATTGCGTCAGTTTCTTGAAGGCAGTTAATAATATCATTCGCTGTGTCGAACGCGCAACGTTAATGGCGCATTCAGGATGTTATCCACAAGTCAATGTCCGTTTATGTGCAAATGGGCACGATCGATTACATGATATATTATTAAGTTTGACTTCGACATATTATATTTATACTCCCTTGTCTAATGTACTCTTGGGCAGCCTTAAAGTTACAAAATTTTTACACAAGTCGAGTTTTATTTATATTTTATCTTTGTTTGTAATTAAGTCCTATTCCCACGACCATGTCGAATAAATTCGCAACCCAATTTTTTTGGTTTCTTTTTAATGTTATTGATACAGTAAATTAATGGACTAGAATGGAAATACAGTGTAAATGTCTTCAAGTCAAGAGTGAATAAGATTCTACTAAGTTAGAGTGCTTTACCATCGAAGACGTCATCGCCACTTACCATCAAGTGGGATTGTAGTCAAACGGTAAGTTATATAAGGTAAAAAAATGTAAAATTTGAAGTTTAGTGTCAGCAAGTCGATTTTCGATGGCCGAAAACAATGGGCCGTGTGATTCAATCGAGATGTATAGACAAGTCCGAGCCAAGGGTCGGGCGAGTTATGACGTAGCGAAAATAAAACGAGTTCGAATCGATTCTGTGCATTCCATCGCTTCACGGATTCTTCGGAAAGAATGCGAGCCCACGAGCTGTAATGATTATAATCTCGATTTAGTGCTCGATTCGTCATCCTCCGATTTAGGTAATGGAAGGGCCAATAAACGTGTGAATCGATCGGGATGACTTTCGTTTGTCAGTAGAAAATTTAAATTTGTAATCGAGTCTCTCACGGTACATAATTATTAATCTGGTTTTCCCATTTCGGTGGTCGGACGCGAAAATGGTGAGACGAGTCTGGTAGGGAGTGCGCGATAGATTCCTGGGTGTTGCCCGTTAAGGGGAATAATAAAAAGTTGATATTTTGGAGAGGTCCTGGAGTCAGGATGCGGACGCGGTCGTATGGGAGCGGAATGCGGTTCGGCGGGGTCTGGGTGCGGGCGGCAGGGTGCGCGGGCGCAGAGCCGGCGTATAAAGTGCGACTGAGTGCCCCGTAATTATTATGCCGTGAGAGTGCACGGCCGATCACCCCATCCTGCGCTATAACGCCATGCATTGTCTTAATTACTGTTGCGAATCGCGTAAATGTCACTGTCATGCTGTTATTTGATTACCAGCTCTGTAAATTTATTGCCTTGTCCAAAATTATTTTATTACGGCGATATATGATATCATACCAATTAAATGCAATTATACATTATTAATTGCATGACTCTATTATACAATTTAATTTCTAATTGTGTAATTATTAGTGTTATTTAATGTGGTAAAATCGAAATAGTGTATTGTATAAGAAAGAAATAATTCAGTGCTGACATAAATTAGCGTTTGAAATTTCATACGTCCAGTATCATTTTATTTACCCGAAACATTACCTACTTAGTACTGAGCCCTTCAAATAAACTATTATTGAGTTAAGCAGGATATTTTCAACGAAACTGGTTATCAATGAGCAGCGATTTGCATATTAATGAAGATTTGAAGATGCTCATTATATCTAACCTGTTTGAAAATGATTGCAACCAAGCGAGTGAAAACCACAACGTGTGACCTAGTTGGGAGCGAGAGTAATCGAATCGTACAGGTACAAAGGCCGCATTTATATCAGTATCTGGTATACCGTATTTATTTCTAAATGATATACTGTTTCTTAATTCCAATAGATGCAACATTGTCATGAAACGGCTATTACCGAAAAAACATCCTTGATTAAAATCGATTCTTAGAACAATCGAACTGCTACAATTTTCATTCGGATTTTTTAACACGATTACATATAAAGTATATATGTATGCAGATATTACACGTATTATAGTATAAGATATAAATTTAAATACAAGGTTTACGAAAGGAATGTGCGGATGGGACGACTCTGCGGGTAGATATATTTCAAGCTCGAATGATTTAAAAATGTTGCCGCTAACGAGTAAAAAATGTTGCCAACTCAACGTTTATCGTTCGATAACTTTTACAGTTTTTTTTTGCGAGTGATAGCGTTCAAATTAATCGTCCATGAAAGCATATAGTGAATGTGTCTTCCTGAAAAGTGCACGATATTATTCGCCATTTCCTTTACGTTCGTCGTAACATTTGTATTCGTAATGAATTGGTTATCATGTGCGAGCTAGTGACGTATTCTTCCGTTTTTTTTAAAGTATCTATGTGCGTGCAACCGGAAATCGAATTAAAATAGGTATTTAACGTCAGTTAAATACTGAGTGAACAGAATAGTTTGCTCGCATAAACGTGTTTTATATTATGGGCATAATTTGAAATCATAGTTGACCTGTTCGTTTTATTTTGGTGAGCAAAATCACTGTCTGTGGTGTAAACTGTACTTGTAAGTCCATATGCAGCTGGAATTAGCAATTGCAATTGAATTAAAATTGTACACAGCCATTTTGATGAAGCGGACTGTTTAAATGAAATATAACACTGAATACTACAGTTTTTTAACGATTTAAAATTTCGATCGGATATTGAATCGGTGGAACTTATAAATGAGAAATCACATCTCAAATGTAGTTTTGCATCTGTGGTAACTAAAAAATATATATATTGAACGTAAACAGTAATAACTATGGCAGCGCTTGTGTAAACAGATACAGACATAGAACACCTTGTAACAGACCTATGGAAACTATGACAGTTCGTTTTTCAAATTCGTACAACAATTGTAAACAAACTAGTGGGTAACAATGCAACTTTTTTTTTAATTCGTCACATTACACGTTTTACTTGCACGATATCTTGGGCCGTGACAACTTTTCGATGTCACAAAACGCGAGTTTTGTAAAAATAACGAAAAGAAACCGCTAATATCAACTTTTAAACACTATATTGACGCATTTTATACCGAGAAGTAAAACAGATTATACCTGCGAGGGGCTTCCGTCTCTATGCCTGCCTCAGTCAGGCAATAATGTGGCAGATGAACGATTTTTCTTGGGTTATTGGTTTGTACTTGTGTTATTTGTATTGTCCAATCGCACTGGGATTCCTCGTGGCTCTATGAGTCAGTAAGAGTTTATTTATGTACCTACCCACATGTCACAGCAACGTTGGTGGCGTTAACAATGGTCGAAGTGAACACATTGTTTTATTTCCATGAATGGCTCCTTTCGGTTACTTGACATGTGATTCGATCTTTTGTTTTCTAAATACTTAAACTAAAATGTTGCTGATGTAAGCTCGGTTACTGGCAAGAAATGTTACTTTATTTATTTATGGCTACTGTGAATATATTATACTGTGAATATATATATTAGTATTATTCCACTTAAAACTTACAGAAAAAGGCTACTTACTACAGAGACAATATAGTTTCCGCTAAAAATCTATTCTTACATAATGTGTGCAGCATTAATCTAATACATTTATAAATTAATAGATAATCTGTACACATATTGTTGTTTTTTTTATTTTCTTTCATTGAACTATTTGTATTTGTTTTTACAAAAAAAACAGTTTAAAAATCGAATGTTAATTTTTCTTGGTAAATTAGATTCTTTCTATAATGTTTAGATTTTGTAGTAACTGGCCTAATATAAGTTAATGTTGGTAGCCTTGCACTAGCCGAGGTAACTTGCCGCGTTATGAATGAACGGACCCCCGGCGGAGAGGGGGCTTGGAATTCCAAAAACTCGAGTGGGCGACGACGGCTTTGGGCAGATATAGATAGGGTACCAGTTAGCCACAGAGTACTTTATATATACAGAGTAGTTGGATTAAGATAATGATTAAAAATACAATGTTAGATTAATCCTCTGGGTTAATCTATACAATTTAATTCGTCCATTATAGACAATTTTAAAATAGTGACTTAGTGTACCGTGGATCTATGTACAAAATTAAACTGAGTTTGTTTTATTAACTTCATTTGAATAATTTTAATTTTGTAATGCTATTTTTTTTTATTGATAATTTTGGTACTGGGGATGATGTTTAGTAAGGATACCAAAAAGCTGATGATTCACTATTACTGGTAAACATTTTTTGTGTGCTTTACGTAAAGCTCTCGGTTCCGATGTATCGTCAGGTGGTAATACCATGTCACAGGTCTTCCGGTGAAGATCTTCCAAAATTTGGATACGCCATTATTTTTTTTTTAATTATCTATAAGAAAAGAACCATAAATAGTATTGGGCCTATATTGAAGCGCTGATAGATAAATAATTTATGGTTGATAGTTATTGAACATCGAAATTTGAAAATGCTTTTAACTTCATTGCGTAGACTATATAGATTAATGGCGTGCCGCTTGCACTTCATTACACAATGTACGTACAATGTGTTTATCTTATTTACTTTGCACATGTCTAGTTCATTAGTTTACTTATTGTATGATATAATAGTCTATAAATGTCTGTTTACACACAGGGCGTCGCTATGCCTTGTTAAAATAACAGAATAATGAATGCCTGTTTGGTTTACATGACAAAGACAGCCGAGGAATGCAGTCATCTCGGCGGCGCCTGCAACAACCGGCTTATTGATTGAAAACCCCCAGTTTTCCATTCGATCTGGTTTCCGATCACGTAGCCGAGCCTGGCTTTCTTAACAGGTTCTTATCTTTGAAATCGGTATTTAATGTGTGGTTACAAGGATGTTGCAAAGCGTTCTTTTTTTGAATAATAGATCCAATGCTGGTACGCGTATCTGAACGCAGAATTGTACTTGTGTGTTACTTTTTAGTATATTTACTACAAGAATTTTGATTCAAATGCGGATTTATATTAAAAACAAAAATGCATACAAATTACCTACTTTTATTTATAATTTTTATCAAATACTGTTTCCAAAAAAGTATCAAAAAATCATTTAGGACAAGTATTTTTAACATTTAATTAAAGTATCAAAATCAAATGGGCCCAACTAGACTAGTATTGCTGTGTGTCTAGTATTGTGTGTGTGTGTGTGTAGTAAACTATGCCAAAAATCCGTATGCGCGTAATTATTAACAAAAACATTGTGAAACGTAAGTCGGTTAGTAACCTCAAATTTGCAAGCTGTATAAATTTATACTAGTTATAATCTATACACAACTTAGTACCTATTATTGTTTTATAGTGCAGATAAAATATAGATACAATGACATGTTATTAACATTTAATAGGTTATGCCTGTTGCTTTTCATCTCATCCTATCGAGTGGCGCCAAGCTAGCGATTAGTGATAAAGGGCGACCTTTCGAAACGACTTATTCGCATTGAATCACTTGCAAATTAATTTGGTTTCTGCATCAAAGCGATGCACTCAGACCAATTAGTGATAAAAGCGCAATTTCAATTGAGCTTTGAGCAAGAACGAATTGAGAACGAGCTTTGGGAACAAATGGGTACGGTACAGTGTGAGAAGTAACACGAAATTCGTAGGGACTCGGGATAAGCTGTAATAAAAGCCTACCTGCCCCATGTTAGATATTATCTTCTTCGGTCAAAGGCGCCTGCCGCCTCGTTTCCCATGATGCAAACAACAATAAACCTTAAAACATGACGTACAAAAATGACATTTGCTGATCAGCAAAACTCGCTAACAAACACGTAACGGTGTGGAATTACAACACTTTTGTTAGATTGTAAGTTTTTGTCATCGCTACAAGTAGACATTAGTCATAACTTCAGTAATATGAGAAGGCAGTTGATGTGAGAATTGCAGTCGCGGTGCTACACCGCAAGTAGGACACGTTTCGGAAAGCGTTAGACTTTTATTTCAATATGGTTTCTACATTGTACAAACACAATGATAGAATTCGAATTAGAATAATTCGTCTGAAATCATCGGCTGCTCTCGCTGAAATGAAGTGATCCAGCGAGTAACGCAAGAGTAAAGCAATTTTTTTAAATCTATATTATTAATATTATAAAGCTGAAGAGTTTCTTGGTTTGTTTGCTTGAACGCACTAATCTCAGGAATTACTGGTCCGATTTGAAAAATTCTTTCAGCGTTAGATAGCCCATTTATCGGGGAAGGCTATAAACTAAATATCATCACGCTAAGACCAATAGGAGCGGCGCACCAATGAAGAATGTTTCAAAATCGGAGGTTTTTTTTCCTATTAAGAGCTTCCGCTGCGTGCGCTGCGTAAACGGTTAAAGTTGCGCAAAAATCATGTATGACAGAAATGAAGTCGCGGGTTAGCCCAAAGTATATTCCACGCGAACGAAGTTGCGGGCTGAAGGTAGTCTACACTAATAGTTTGTTTGAATTGAATAGACTCCGAAACAAGTGGGCGCATTTTAAAAAAAAAATTACCATTAGAATCCTGCATGATCCCTGATGAACATAGGCTATAAAAATCAAAAACCTAAGTGCCCGTATGAGAACGTCGATACTATAACGCAACGTGCGAAAAATAATACCAAAAAAAAACCTTATATCGCGTACACCGTGGAAATTATTGGCAATAGATACTACAGTTTTATACTAGGACACATCTAATAATAAGTCTGAGGTACCATATATCTGTTACAACTGTTAACTACTTTTTTCTGGTAGGGCAGTTTCTAGTATTAAATAACTACGAAACTACCTGATGGTAAGTTGTGAAGTAGTCTTTGATGGTAAAGCGCACCAACTTTAAAGATTTCCGTTCTTCGGAGGGTACGTAACGCCATTGGTACCTATTGGTATTGATGTATAGGAATCTAAGCCGCCTTCAGATGGCATAAAATTCAGATGGGTTAATTAATAATTAACTTCTTCCATTCAAGAAGCATGATGTAGTATCTGTGATCTATATCTTCAATCTGAAATTTTAGCTATGGTATAAATATAATCTGTGAAATAATAGAAATAAAAAAGCATACATTGACCTATATCTAAATCGGTAGTTCTAATTACGTTCAATTTAACTTGACTTGTCAACGTCAAGATCGTCTTATTGCCCACTTTAATCAAAGAATGAATAAGTTCATTAGATATGAACTACTTTGCGTCTATATAGCAGCACATTAACAAAAGTGGCGCATTGTACAAAGGACAAAGTAATAATAATTGCTACATATTTATCGGTAAGTACATACCATAGACAGGCCGGTTGGTTTAGTGGTTAGAGGACCTGAATACTACACAGGGGGTCGTGGGTTCGATTCCCACCCAGGTCAAACTTTTCTGTGATGAACAGGAATGTTTGTTCTGTGTGTCTGGGT
>DWJZ01004771.1:0-14910 GCA_018249125.1 Asbolis capucinus
AGCTAAAATTTTAATGTAGATTAAGATTGTCAATAGTTAATGAATGATTAACTGTATAAGAGAATGACTAACTGTATGAATAAATGATTAACTAAATGAATGACTGATAAACTGAATGAATGAATGATTAACTGAATGAAAGAATGTTAAACGTATTAATGAATGATTATAAAGCACGGATCTCCTCATAACCTGGAGCATATTCCACCACGATGCTCCAGTGCTTGGTTGAGGGATTAATTGGCAACTCAATGGAAGATTTTTAAGCGACCAATTATGCCGTAAGACCTTGTATAAGGCATAAGAAATAACGACAACAAGGACTGGTTGCGTGCCCTCCAAAGCACAGAAGCGCTCATGAAATTTTTGCCACTCGCTTTCATCCTTCATCTTACCGAGCATTGCCATTGCTCAACTTCGCCGATCAATAACAATCGCAACAAGCCGCCGGGTATTGCACGCGTAAATAGCATTAAGTGTTAGAACTACAGCTTTTCCTCTACAAATAAACTTTAAGTATTCAGAGCATTTATGTATGTCAGTATTCCGTATGAACTGCGATGCATTTATTTTAATGAATACTTAATTGGTTAAGTAGAACTGTTGTAGAGTTAATTAATGCGCTTTTAATTATATTATCATATACTTCTATAATTGCTGAGGTTGTTGCAAATTTCTGGTATAGTAATTGACGTTATCTGGTCATTCTGAAACTATGATTTTAAAGTCTGATTCTGAAGAGCTTACTAAGGAATAAGGTCGTATGTCTAAGCTCACTTTTTCGTGTTAGAAGCGGCCAAATGAGCAAACGGTTCATTTCAGAGTAAGTGATTTTATAAAAAAAATTCTGAACGTTTATTTCAACAACATATTCAAAAACCAACTTTATTTGAAATAGGCACACAACAAGCACCAGATTCCGAATAAAATGTAACATCAAAGGATTTTGATGACAATAGAATTGGAAAAAAATGTACTGTACTCTTTATTTTATAACATGACTTTTTGTTCCACACCTTGTTGGAATAGGAGATGAAAATTAGTGCAGAAGTGCGTCTACGTCCGTAAAATTCAAATAAAATATGCATCGTTTTGAAATTTTAATCTGCAGAAAATTAAAATTGGAGTTAAAATTATTCTACGCTTACTTAGTAGCTGGTAAATGTTTCATTTATATCGTACAAAAATACAAAGGTTTTTAACCATATGTTACATTAATAATTTCATATTAAAATACTTCGTACAGATCCCTGGACTGTTATTAAAATTTATGCCACAAATAAATCAGTTTCATTGGAAAAACAAAAGTGTACTGTTCGAAGTTTTCAATAATAGTTCCCTTTACTGGAAAATTTTAATGAAAATAATACTTTTGATAAATCACACTTTATGTAGGTTACAGGAAATTGAAATATAACCCGCAAGTACTGTTTAGGTTTTTTCACTTTTCAATTAATAGTAAAAAGTATTTGAATAGAATGCTTACCTTTATAAAATAACAGTGTCTGCCCGCGGCGTCTCCTGCGTACTATGCTGATAAAAAGTTGTCCATGTGTTGCAGATAATAATCTATCTGTGCCAAATTACATTTAGATCAGTTCAGTAGTTCTTGCGTGAAGGAGTAACAAACATACATTCAACCTCACAAACTTTCGTATTCAAGTTAAGTAAGTAAGTTACCGCTTGACTACGAATCCACCTGATGGTAAGTGGCGATGTATGTTATCGATTTTAGGAAACGTCAGTGTGGTAATTACGAATAAAATTACGAATTAAGCGAATAAAAATATAAGTGGCGATGGAGTCGATGGTAAAGCACACTAACTTAGTAGAAGCCTGTTCACTTTTGACTTGAAGACATTTAAATTATAATCCACTGATAACACCGACGCGGGCAACTTATTCCAGTCCTTCGCGGCGATAAAATGCGAGGCGAGAGGTTGGCAATTCTGCGCCTGTGCTCGAGGCCTTGTCAGTTGGTCTCAATGAATTTAAGGCCACCAATAAAGCTCTTAGCTCGCCTCTCCATTGAATCCAATGCTAACAGGTGAAATAATAAATATGTACATCGATAACGAAAAGTAGTAAGGGCGTATAACTATGTTAACCGCTCGTATTTTGCTGTTTTCGTACTTAACCTTCGATCAATAATATTACTATGTATATGTCAGGCCGCTTGGTCTAGTGGTTAGTGAACCCGACTATTACATCGGAGGTCGTGGGTTCGATTCCCACAGGTCAATCTTTTCTGTGATGAACAGGAATGTTTGTTCTGCGTGTCTGGGTGTGTAATAGAAATATCTATTTAAGTATCTATTTAAAAGTATATATGTATGTTTATCAGTTGTTTGATCACCATAGCACAAGCTAACACTTATTTTGGGGTCAGATGGCCGTGTGTGAGTTGTCCAAAGATATTTATTTATTATTTTTTATGTCGATTCAGTGATAAAAATGTGTATCGACTCGTACCAGTATCTATAAAGCCTCGAGCACAGGCGCAGGGAAGCCAGCCTCTAGCTTTTGTATAGGGTACATTTTAGAGAGTGTGCGTAGCATTTTAATGAGTTTTACTAAGCAGGATTAGATGTACTCTACATATGTTAAACATAATATTATTCGCCTTACATAATATTGATAGTTCCTCTTTACTTAATTTTATTTAATTTGTTTTAAATTAACAACTTAATTTGGCAAAATAATGCTACATCCGATTGCAATACGATTTGTAGAACAAACCATTTAAAAATTTAAAAACTAATGCATTTAAAACTACATATCGTTACATACAACCAAGGCAAGGTATCTTTGAGTAAGATTCTGCTTGCTGAGTGAATGAGTTCGGGATCAATTTTCGAACAGATCTCGCGCCGGCAGAATCCAATCTTCTAATCAAGTGATTGCATCACAGTGTGAGATTTGTGTCTTGATAGTGGATAATTATATTCTACGTATATGTGTATTGTATAATATAAAGAAGACTAAAAGAAGTTTTGAGAAGACACAGAAGTTATGAGAAGGTTATAGAAGAAGGTAGAGAAGTTACGATCGTAATATTTTATGACGTAAACCTTCTTATAAAGCGTAAGAAAGGCACCAGCTATCCGAAAACTAGGACCGGTGGTTTTGCCACGCAAGCACGGAAGCGCTCGTGAAATTTATGCCACTTGCGAGCGCAGTTGTCAGAAGGATGGAGGACTGCTAGGGCCACTAAGCCAAAAGTGCCTTGCTTCGGGGGTCCTATCGTTAGATAGTACTCGTTAAGCTATATCGAAAGTCATCGAGCGTCATAAAAATTACCGATACTTGGTTTGCCCACTATCCCCTCGACCAACCCTGGAGCAGGTCGAGTATACTTCAGGCTATGCTCAGTAGAGTCTTTAATAGGTTGAAGACATCGGCGTCACGTTGACACAGAAAACAACATAAAATGACCGAAAAAATCTGTTTCACAAATATTTATTTTGTCCGGGAATCAAACCCAAGAAACTACTTACACAAATCTGCCACAAATCTATGTACGTCTAACAATGGTATATATTCCTTATTCAAACTTAGTACACTATAATTTACAAAGTTATAGACTATAAAAGCTTCATTCTATGCAAGGAACCTCTACAGAAAGAGGAAGAAAACTCTCAAAAGAATTTGCAACTATTCAGAACTAAGTAGCATAAATACGATTCTTTTTGCAATAATTGTATACATTGCTGGGTGAACGAGACCGGACCTGCTGTAGAATGAACGAGACCGGGTTCTATTATAATAGGCGGTTGTACCCGGTTTGGACAAAAGATTGCCTGGTATCGGTTATAAATACCGCAAGTTTAAAACTTGGATGAAAGTTTGAATGGATTCTGAACATTATATTGACAAAGTTTATTTTCTTATCTATTGAATGGAGTTTAGCTGGGTTTTGTTGTTGTATGAAATATTATTTAAATGGAGTTTAAAATGTACTGAAACTTTTTTATTGTTAGAAATTTATCGGTATATTTTTTTTATTATTTGTTCTAGCCATATATTAGATAAGATTTTTTGTCTTAAGCATTTTAAATATTTTTATAAAGTCCTCTTACATGGTAATCTTTTACTGTTATCCATGTTTTTATGTATGGATATTTATGGTAAGAGAATGAGTTATCCATCCTCGGTGGTTTTTAGCGCTAATGGAAAAAATTCCAAGCGCTTCTGAGTTTTCGAGGTCACGTACAACTGGTCTCGGTTGTTCGTTAAAATATAGTTAAGCCATGTCAGAGGTGTTATGGTGGCATAGAAGTTTCCACTTGGGTTGGCCACTCACCATTAGACCATGGAGAATGCTCTTGGCTTCCTCACTAAGAGGAGTAGTCTTTAGCTGGCCGCTGATGGGTTGAAGTCTTCCCAAGCTGTTAGCATCAGTTCAACCCATAATTTTCCTTCTACTAGGCTGGGCCTCTCACAATGTGAGGTATACAAGTCAAAGTCCACCTCAGTAGAGCGGATTGGTAAACTTCACACACCTTCAAGAACATAAGCTCTCAGGAGGGCTGGTTTACAATGTTTTCTTTTACGTATCAAGTGCTAATCAACTGATCCGCACATAACTTTGAAAATTAGATGTGTACGTCGCAGGATTTGAACCCAGAACCTTCGAAAGTCCAGCGTTCAAACTAGGCTATCACTACTACTATAATAATAAATAAATATACTAAATATCTTTGGACAACTCACACACGGCCATCTGAACCCAAACTAAGCGTCAACTTGTGCTATAGTGATCAGACAACTGATAAACATACATATATACTTTTAAACATATACTTAAGTAGATATTTTTGTTACACACCCAGACACACAGAAACATTCCTGCTCACCACAGAAAAGTTTGACCTGTGTGGGAATCGAACCCACGACCTTCGGTGCCGTAGTCAGATACACTAACCACTAGACCAACCGGCCTGTCATACTATTCAAGGCATTGTACTAAAGTGTTAAATTACGGTGTAAAAATTCCACCAACATACTCAAATTATAATGACACCAGAAATTTTGGTTATCAGCAGATTTTCCAGCAAAACCACTAATTTATCGTACTTCACTAATTGTGGTTGGTGCGTTCTTTGATATCCCGTAAGCAAATATTCGTATGATTGAGTATTAAAATGTACTGAGTTCAATAATGATACCGTGTAGGCACATTTTGAATACTAAACTAAACTAAAATTACCTGTGTCAAATAGTAGAATTTCAACGTTAATTTCATTGAATTAGTAGTTACATCTAAAATTATAATCAATAGAATATTCAATATCGTTTGGTTTAGGTAATACTAGTGTCTGTATACGGCTTTGTCTGCGTGGTATGTATATAAAAAGTAGCCTATGTGTTATTCCAGACTGTAATCTACCTCTGTGCCGAAGTTTATTCAAATCCGTTCAGTAGTTTATGCGTTAAGTGACCCCTTATTTATCCATCATCACAAAATTTCATATTTATAAAATATTATAAATGTGAAATTGATTATAAATGTGAAAAAAATACGCCACTTATTAGTAGAATTGATAATATCATTGTGACGTATTTTTCTCAGTCTAATACCGTTTCATAATGGTTCATACCGGTTCATAATGGTTTATACCGGTTCATAATGGTTCACACTGGTTCATAGTGGGTGGCTTCATTTTAAAGAAGAAACGGTAAATGGAAATTTCTTAAAACATTTTTCAAAATTATATACGAAATATATAAACGAAAATCTCTTCTGTGGTAACTCAGTCCAAAGCCTTATGTTGGATATCAGAACTATCATTGCAAGTCATATCTTTCCCACAACTGGGCTCGAATCTCCTCTCAAT
Source organism: Asbolis capucinus (assembly GCA_018249125.1). NCBI lineage: Eukaryota > Metazoa > Arthropoda > Insecta > Lepidoptera > Hesperiidae > Asbolis > Asbolis capucinus. The sequence continues at coordinate 5,838 of DWJZ01004771.1, forward strand.
GCGATGATAGAGGCCATAGTAGCGTACTATGAATCCAGGACTTCCCACTGGAGAGACCAATATTCAAACCTGAGCTTTTACTACTGATACTAACTATAATGAACTCTAATTATATTATTATTAGAGTTCAAATTTGCCTAGAATCTCAATATTCTAACGAAACAAACATTAATGTTACTCGCTACCGGATTTTACGCCTCTTATCGTTAACTATAACTTAAGCTTTGATTTTACTAAACTTTGAAATTATAATTTATGTCGCGAGAGTTCTCAGTGTTAATTATTGAAATTAATAATGTACTTCCAACGCATTAAAGTACATATTTAGAACGAGTAACTAAAGCTTCTCTTCAGTAAAGCTAGTCGATTTTTTTTGAGAGTTCGTTAATTGTTGGCTACAAGATATAAAACTTTTAAGCTACGAAATACGAAGTCAAAGTCAAAATTTAATTATTCATGTAAGCATTAAAAATACACTTATGCAACACTTTTTTAATGTACTAAATGTAATGTCTTACAAAAGGATTGAGGATAAAAAACGGCGAAAGAAACTCCTAGTACATCATATATAAGCTACAGACTCCGAGCTATTTACTAAGGATTGTCTGCTATGAACTGAGAGCTAATAACTGTGAGTGTTGAGCTACAAGCATTGAGCTATGAGCCTTGAGCTACGAGCGGTGAACTATGAGCGTTGAGCTACGAGCGGTGATGTATGAGCACTGAGCTACGAGCGTTGAGTTAGGAACGTTGAGCTACGAAAGTTGAGCTACGCGACTTGCGTTATGAGCGTTGAACTACGAGCACTAATCTACAAGTGTTGAGCTACGAATTTTTTGTTAGAAACATTTAGCTACGAGCGTTGAGCTACGAGCGTTGTGCAACGAGCGTTGAGCAACGAACGTTGAGCAACGAGTGTTGAGCAACGAGTGTTGAGCAACGAACGTTGAGCTACGAGCGGTAAAATATGAGCATTGAGCTACGAGCATTGAGCTACGAGTGTTGAGCAAACGAACGTTGAACTATGAACGTTGAACTACGGGCGTTGAGCTACGAGCGTGATTCGGCTTCGAGCGACGGGCTACGAGGCTAAAAGACGACGAGAGCTTCAATTCACACATACCAATATTTTCATAAAAAGCAATATCAACGGCACAAGTTTGTTTCAAAAGGATTAACTTCGCAAAAAGTTTTGACGTTAGGCTCGTAACCCTCCAGAGAGTTTTTGCGAATTTAATTCCAAAATATAAATAAATTAACGGTATAAAAAGTGTTAAGGCTGACAATAACTTGAATATTTATTTCTGTTTAAATTTTTTATTTAGTGCGTAAAGTAAAAATGTTCTATGGAAAGTGAGAAAAGAGTTTAACTGGAGAACCTTCTGCCGAAGTTTTATTCTCCGTAAAAGGAATTAGATATTTTTTCCACTCCGCAGCTTCCTTCTGCGAAATCTGAAGACCAATATACGGACGTTGCATTTGTTAATCTCGTCTTCTGGCTATAGGTCACAGGTCCAGTAATACCGTGTCCAGAAAGCACCAGTGTAAGTTGGAAGGTCAACAGCCTATCCAAAAATCTTCTAGTCAGGTAGTTTCGATAGTCTAGCAATTGAACCAGGCCCGCATATTTAAAAGAGACGGTTGACCTATCGTTACCTGAAAATTAAAGCATTCATGAGTTCCAGAAGTTTTTAGAAGTATGTAGAACGAAATATTTCTTTGTTTGTTCTGTTTCTTTAACAATGGACGATAGAAGATAATCATATATCGCTTTCTTCGACATCAAACTCTAGTTTTAATCTCATCTGCAAGGTACAAAGAATGGCAAACATGTAATGTTATAACGCTCTTAGCAAGGTCCAATTTATGATTCTTTTATATATACATATTCTTATAATACCTATGAATGAAATCTTATTTGTGTCGCAAACAAAAAACTTTTCTCAGATAATGTCAAATATTTTACATGGCTGTAGGAATCTTGTTATGCTACTAGTGAAGTTGGGTACATATTTGGTATTTTTATGATGGATTTCTTGTGTCTTTGTTTATAAATGGTAAGTAAGTACAGTATGTATTTTTATAATATACCTCCTCATACTGAGAAAGTCTAGGACATTCTCCACCACGCTTATCCAATGCGATTTGGTGAAGGGGTTAGTGGCTAACTGGACTCGTGGAGGTCTTTCACAGTCCGGTTATCAAGATCATTTCTGTCACGCACCAGCAAATTGTAGAATAAGCCTCCTCCCGAGATATTCCCAGCGCGTTATGAAATGGGGTTCTTCAAAAAAGAGTTGTTTTTCATTGCCGACGATGCATTGGCAATTCCCCCGGTGATGCTCATGTCCATAAGCGGCGGTGACCACTTACCATCAGGTGGCCCGTTTGCTTATTCGTCAGCCTTTCAGGCTATAACAACAAACCGTCGGAAGTTTTTATGCCGCCCGAAAGCCTGCAATATGGCTTAACGATTGCCATTTTATAACAACAACAGGGACCGAATTCTCGTGTCCTCCGAAGCACGGAAGCGAATGAAGTATTATTGCCACTAGCGGTCACCCATCCTCCTACTGACCGCGCTTGCTGTTGCTTTTATTTTGATTGCTTACGATCGAAACAAGCCGTAGACCTATGAATACTTAACAAAAAAGTTAATTGACGAATATTTAGATAAAGTACATCTTTCTACTCCTGACAGTCTGTGGTATACCGCTGATGGAGGAACGGTTACTTTGAAACAAGTTTTTATGTTCAATTAATTAGCGCCTGACTACGAAACCACCTGGTAAGTGACGACGTAGTATTTGATGGTGAAGCGCACTAACTTAGTAAAAGCCTTACTCTTGAAGACATTAAAATTCTCCATTACAACCCATACTTATGACACTACTGGGCACAGGTAGCCTCTCATAATGTGAGGGGTACAGACCAAACTCCACCATGGACTACACATAACTTTGAAAACTTTACGGAGTACTTTCAGGAATGTAGGTTTCTTCACGATGTTTTCCATGATCGTAGCAAGGGATGATCAACTTCTGATGACACATATCTTTAAAAGTTATGGCTCTGGTCTTTCCCCAGCAGTGGATTTATGGAGGCTGAAATTAGTATGGTATTTGATGTTTAAAAGCGGGACCAAGTCAAACTTGGAATAATATCGTTTGAATCATTAAATTCGGTCACGCTGTCGAGTAATTGGTGTACGCACCTTAAAAAATATACATTAAAACATACTAACTCCTTCATTTTTGAAGTACATTAAAATGCGTTGAAAAGTACTGTTAAATAACTGTTTTTCATAATATTTTGTATTGCTTCCTTAGTATCGCAAATCCCATGACTTTAAATACTGTGACCAAATATCTGCTCCCATTCTTCGACAATTAAAGATTAAACGAATAAAACATTAAATAGTAGTTTCATTCAAAATAAGAATACAATTTTTACTTTTTCGAAACACACGACGTCGGTAGAAAAATTCCTTTACTTACGTGTAAGAGAAAACATAACGAGACTCGCTTTATGCAAATAAAATGTAGATTTTTCTGGAAAAAGCTTAAAATGCCTAATCTTTTACATTTCCAACAAGAGAGGAATACGAGATAAAATCCCATTCGCACTCGTGCTCACCGACAAAACCTAAGCACGTTTTATGTTAGAATTTCTTTAAAATAAAATACGACTGAACTTGTTGTGAAAACAAGGGCCAAGTTATTTAGTCATAAATTTTAAACCACTAGTGATATACATACATATGTCACTGAATTACTTGACATGAAAATGAATTAAATTATTTCCATTCATCGATCATTCATTCATTCATTCGTTCATCAACATAGTCAATTAATAATAAACAATTAATTAAAATTTTAAATCACAAAATCACTTTAAGTTAACCGTTGAGGAGTTCCACTGCTTGGAGCCAATCCCGAACAAAGTATCAGGTCATGCTTATCATAAAAAGGACTTTTATCAGTATGGAAGGTTTATGCAAAATTTCAGCTCCGTAGTGTAAGAGGCAGAGGTTCTAATTAAGCTTGTAAGATTTGACCCGGACTCTTCCAAACGAATATAATATATGTACAACTATGTGCTATGATCCCTGTGCCATGAGCGAACAAAATACCGAAAGAGCTAATATTCATTTGGTATTTCTGTATTTGATCCGGTCGGGAATTAAATTCAGAACTCTTTGCATTGCAAGCAGGTCACAAACTAGACACCTAATCCCATAAAACGTTTTTAGCACGGCGGCTCTTTTTTATTGTAAACAATCGAATAAGTTAAGCTGGCGCGGTCGGCAGGAGGACTGGTGAACCCTAGTGGCATACATTTTGTGTACGCTTTCGTACTTTAAGGGCACGTCTCTTCGGTCCTGGTTGTTATCGTTTAGCAGCAGTGGTTAAGCTACGGAGGCCTTCGTGCAGCTAAAAAATTCCGATGCTTGCGTTGGTTAGTAATCTTTACACCAATCCGTATTGAGGTGGAGTATGTCCTAGGCCTGAGGCATGAGGAGAAACCCGTGCCGAAGACAGAGAAAAAAATTTTTTTTAGAAAATTTTGAGTGACTTGGCTTATTCACTTTCGTGCACGCTTTCTTACGGTTTTCCGCCGGCGGTGAATGTTTGACAGAATTCAAAAATCCTATTTCTGTCAATACCATGCTGCGGGGTTTTGCGCGTCGTGTTGAAGCAACTTTTTTAAATTCAGCCGTTCAAACGTGACATGTAGGAAACAGAGTTTCATTATTTCAAGAGATTTTTTTAATTTAACTTAATCTAATAATATTTGAATATTTTGAAGAGGTTTTGGTGATACATAAATTAACATAAGGCGTAAGTAAATATTTATTGGCGTCGATTCATTGATGGCCTAATACTGAGCAAAGGTCTCGTTTGATAGTGAAGAGGCCTGGGACATACTCCACCACGCTGCTCCAACGCGTTTTGGTCAAGGGGTCAGTGGGTAACCCAAGTGTCAGAAACTTGTAGCCGCCCCATTTTAAATACTCCATCTCAACCATTGCGTATACTTTAATTAATTAAGCGTTATATAAATAAATAATAATAAATATCTTTGGACAACTCACACACGGCCATATGAACCCAAACTAAGCGTTAGCTTGTGCTATGGTGATCAGATAACTGACAAACATACATATAATAAATAAATAAATATCTTTAGACAAATTACAAACGGCCATCTGAACCCAAACTAAGCGTTAGCTTGTGCTATGATGATCAGATAACTGATAAACATACATATATACTTTTAAATACATACGTAAATAGATATTTTTATTAAACACCCAGACACATAGAACAAACATTCCTGCTCATCACAGAAAAGTTTGAGCTGGGTGGGAATCGAACCCACGACCTTCGGTATAGCAGTCAGGTTCATTAACCACTAGACCAACCGGCCTGTCAAAATAATATTGATATGTATTGAAACAGTTCAGCTGAGTATTGTGACGATAAATAATTTTCTTGGTAACGATACTTAATTCCCTGTAGAGGTACCTTTCATCGTTTCCGTGTATTGATTTTAGCATCCAGGTAGGGTTGCCAACTATATTTGGTTTGGTTAGTAGTTTTTTTTAAACAGGGCATAAAAATTATAGTACGCTTCAAAATATATAGTATTCTATGGATATAATAAAAAATAGTTACATTAATAACATTTTTTTTTATATTTATTTTGTTTCACGCCCACGCACATTACGTCAGTCAAACGAAAGGCGCATTATAAAATTGCGGGATGTTTTTATATTAGTTTTAATTGTTGCAAAATATAAACATTGATATGTTGTACTGAAATATAGTATTTTCGTGTACTATATATTTCTTGAACAGTATATAATATGGACTGAAACACAGTACAATACTATATAATATGTCAACCCTATCTCCAGGTTACAGTAGCGGTAGGTACATGCGTACAGCGATCGAGAACAGAAGCAACAGCGGGCGCGGTCGGTAGGAGGATGTGTGACCGCTAGTAGTAACATATTCGTGAACGTTTTCATGCATTCCAGGTCGGTATCGTTAGATAGAAATCGTGATTTCGGAGGTCTTTGGGCGGCTTAAAAATTACCAACAGTTAGGTTGGCCACTAACCCTTTACCAATCCGCACTGCAGCAGCGTGGTACAATATGCTCTAGGCCTTCTCAATATGAGAAGAGAGCCGTGTTCAGTATTGGGCTATCAACGGGTTGAAGCCATCCAAGTTATAGTCAGCAGGTATATGTAAATAAAAATGTTCGTCCGTTGTTTCGTTCGCATCGTGTATTGATACAAAATAGTCTATACAATACAATATTCTTTATTGTGCACTCTAACAGATCAACAAAGCTAACAAATTTAAAGACAGTAACAATACACAGCGGGCCGTCTTATCACTATAGTAGCGAGATCTCCCAGGCAACCCATTGGGACGAGGACGCAATATTTATACAAAACATCATATAGGGTAGGGCGTGACACATATATACATATGTATATTATACAATATACATAAGTCGTAGTCTATGTATTATTCCAAAATTTTATTTTATATCTTTATTCAGACACGTTCAGTCGTTTATGCGTGACAGAATACGAAACATCCATCCATGCATCATAACAAACTTTCGTATTTATAATATTAGTAAAATAAGATAAGATAGGATCCATATAGGACAATATATATAATATAGGACCTTAAATAAACATATATAGTGACATAGTCACGTGAACTTTTACCACGGCCCGGAATCGAATCCAAGATGCATCACTTCGCAATTATAGTCACCCGATCGATCTGAAATTTTTACCATACAGATTTGCCAGTTTTGTTTTGAAAAAAATCCTGGTGGAACTGCACCCAGTATAGTTTATATGACAGTAAATATTATTAAATCGAATAGAAAGGGATAAATTGACATATCGAGTTGAGCTGAATATATAAAAAATTAAATAAATTAATTTCACATGAAATATTATGTCTGTAAAAACCGATTCGAGTTTCGCGTACAACTATACATATAGTAATAAGATTAACAGAAACACTCTAGTTAATGGACTGGACCTACATTAAAAAGATTTAATACAACGATAATTTTCAAGAATTAAATCCTATGAACCCTGTCGTTGCAAAGTGGTTTTCAGACATGAATTGAAATGAAATGACATGAGATAATATAATATGAGACGTAGTGAAATTAATGATTCTATAAACGTTGAAGTTACAAAGTGGTTTTTATAAACGAATTGAAATAAAATGGGATGCGATAAGATAAGATGAAGTGAAATTAATGATTCTATGAACACTGACGTTACAAAGTGGTTTTCAGACATGAATTGAAATGAAATGAGATCAGATGATATGAGATGTAGTAAAATTAATGATTTTATAAACTGTGACATTACAAAGCGTTGTTCAGACATAAATTTAAATGAAAAGAAATGATACGAGATTAGATGAGATAAAATGAGATGAACTTTGATAAGATGAGATGAATTGAAAGTAATGATCGTAAGAACGTTACAAAGAGGTTTCATGAGTTCTGCTTAACCGAGCTGTGCCTGGTATAACTAGTAAACACCACCATCTAGAGATAATATTATAATACAGTTAATGAACACCACCGGTTTACTAAATTCAATAGATATAGTCTTTTGTATGCCTAATATATTATTTTCTATTAAGAAACAACGCAGTCAAAACGCTGAAGTAAGTCAATTAAAAATTGCGCCAAATTATAAATCAAAGTTATCTAATAAAGGGTCAATTAGAGTAACGTTTTGCCATAAAAATACCTTATATGTGAAGTCTAGAAGGCTATGTAGTCATAGTATGATACCTTAGTGTTGGTCATTGGAAAAAAGACCCTCATGAAAAACTGTACAAAAAGCCAGTATATCCCAGTACTCTAGACCTTTCGGGATCCTACTATTATTAATATTATGTTTGTATGTTAAATTGCAATGTACATACGAAGTATTATACAATATGTATTGTATATATATATATATATATATATAAGAGTGCTCAGTGCTATTAGTGTACGGTGTCGCGAGTACTGACGTGAGGACAGTACCGTTAGCGTAGTGTCGCGAGTGTTGTGTTGCTAAGTACAGTGCGCGAGTGTGGCGAAATTAGTGCAGAGACGTTGGTGCCTGTGGTTATCCTCAAGTAAATTTTAAATAAAAAGACCATCTATACACACCGGCCTTATTCCTTTCCTATCCCCATTCCACTTCTGAATATATATATAAATATCTCGTGTAATTTAATAGTAGCTGTAGATTTAAATTGTATATTTTTAAAGTTGACTCGAATAAAGGTTTTTTTTCTTTCTACTTTCTAAAGACAATAAATTAAGTAGGTTTTTAGCTTTCACGATTAATCCTCAGGAAAATTGTGTTGGTGAAAATACTTGTTCATTTTTATTTCCGTAAAACATAATAAGGGATGAGGAAAATGAAGTTTTCCTTTGGGAGAATGAATTACTAGTTTTCTCCTTCTAATCTAATATTATCATTAGTTGGTGCGTGATACAATATGTCTATGAGTTATGGAGGTAGAGAGAAAGTGTCATTGTGAAAGAGGTATTATTAAAATTAGAACCAACTACTAATATGTACAACGGTCATGCTATTCCATACAAAATAACAGTATCTTTTAGAGTTATGGACGACTTCCAAGCTTGTCATAAGGGCTGCGTCCATTGGTGAATCTGGTGATTTGACATATAATGCAATATGGCGACTGTCAGTTGTCAATGTGGCGACTGTCAGTTGTCAATATGGCGACTGTCAGTTGTCAATATGGCGACTGTCAGTTTCCAACATTTTAACATAGAACAGCGTCAACATGGGACCGATCATACAAGCTTCTGTGCGAAGCAGTTTATACCAATATTATAAAGAGGAAAGATTTGATTGTTTGTTTCTTTGAATTGAATAGGCTCCGAAACTACTGGACCGATTTAAAAATGATTATCCCCTATGAAGATAGGAACATATATTTAATACGAGAAAACATAGTGTGAAAAAAGTACCAAAAAAATCCTTATATCGCATA
>DWJZ01004772.1:0-14907 GCA_018249125.1 Asbolis capucinus
AAGAACATACTAGTTGTCGCGTCCCTTAGAAATTGTACACAAAATACTGTCCGCATTAATATATGTACAATATTAGATCTTCGTTCAATTACCTACGAACAAAGAAAAAGTTTAAAAAAGATTGTATTTTTTACCTTACTACCACCTAGTTGGCTGTAATAAATAATTTTACTACATACTGCGGCATTGTGGAGCATTTATGCGTTAGCTGTTTGAAGCGTACTAAACAACACTAGCACACATTTCAAGTCAGCTGGTATGAGTCGAGACACATTTTTCTCGCTGACCTACATCTAGTTGTATTATTGATCGAAGGTGCCGATCTTGACTTCATCACCGCTTACCACCAGGTGGAATTTTTATTAAGCATTAACAAATAATATGAAAAAAAAAAACTAGCCAATTATGAATTTTAATAAATAATAATATTCCTATCTATGCCTACGGTAGAAATTCAACCGTAATTCAATTAAAAATAAATTGACATTGACAGTATTGAAACATCTTCCCACGTGGGGGCGCTGCAGGCTCGACTGTAAATTCGCGGATCGTGGGAACCCGCCCGTACTCTTATCATTACGTGTATCACACTCGCACACGTTGTGTACCACTGGCACGTGTTTATTATATTTGTATGTGTGTGCATGATTCATAACGGCAGCAGTTTAATTTCCGAATGTCTGGAGATGTGAAAAATGCTCTGTTACTTATGATCTTTTGGATGTGCCTTGATATCAGTACTACTGTTCACGTTCCATACTATCGTACTCATGAGTCGGCATTTGGCTTCAACCCGTTGAAGACCTAATGCTGAGCACGGGTTTCTCCTCATACTGAGGAGGCCTCGAGCATACTCCACCACACTGCTCCAATGCGAAGTGGTAAGGGTTTAATGGCCAACCCAAGTATCGCCTCGAGCTTACTCCAACACCCTGCAGCAGTGTGTATTGGTACAGAGGTGGCTAACGTTACTATCGTTTTTATGAATCAAATTTTTTGATGTACTGTAATAACGAGATGGAACACGAATTTCTTTATATTATAATATTTCTTTTAGAATTGTAGTCTGTATTTCAGTTTTGATAAATTTAGGCAAAGTTACTAGACAGACATTCCGGTTTAAATATTTACGATACCTTTTATACCGAAGACGGCAGATGGAGGGTTTGGAAAAATCGCGAAATTTAAGAGCAAATGGCTGAGCCTAACAACATAGGCGAGATCAAAGCCAACCGCCTCCGCTGGTTTGGTCACGTTGAACGTATGGGAGACGACCGAGCAGTGAAGAAAGCATACCTGGGTCAACCGATAGGTCGGCGATCCGTCGGCTGGCCGGCTGGCGGCTGGCGGAACTTCGAGTTGAAGACTGGGAGGCGCTCACGCAAGACCGCCTCTCTTGACTCTCTTTCTTGTCGGAGGGTAAGACTCACTTTGGGTCGCTGCGCCAAAGGAGTAAGTTTTATACCGATTAATCACAGGGTTCCATTGGAATAAGTGAGGAAATTTTGTATGAGATATATGCAAGCGAAAGCGAATCCAAGTGAAGTTATAGCTACAGCTATAGATAATGGGAATAGGTTATTTAGTAGCGAAGGGAAAAACTCCGTAACATACGAGTACTACATAATTAGAACCATTATTACCACATATGATGGTTATTTTTTTCTATTATAATAACACATCTTTGTATGTCTTCATACTTTAGACTTAGACATAGTACAGAATATACTATCTAATCTAAGCGGATATTTCGCTTACCTCGCACTCTGTGTCGTTAATGGTTACTTAAATCGTTCCTTAGCATAGAATCTGTATAAAAGAACTGTATTAAAATCGATTTCAATAATGATCTTTTTATTTTTCTTACGTGAATCAAAACAGTGTAAGAAAATTACGTGTAGAAATATTAAAGTAGAAAAAATCCTCTTTAATTCTAAAAACGCAAAATGCACAGCTAATATTTTAGAAATATCTTAGGCGGTAACAACTATATATACGTGAAATTTAGTATATACTCGGCATACGGTGTATATACTCCGTTGCGAATTCGATCTTATCGACGCTTATCAACGTCACTGTTAATTATAATTTTTACTCCCAAAAATATTTTTCATTTACGATAGTTGCCTTTTGATATGGAATGTAAAGGGGTAAAGCGTGTTGTTGACACTATATATAACTTGAGGAAAGGGCTGTACCAATTTTAATGATGTTTGGATTCGTCTCAGTCGTGATAAGATAACCAGCCAACCAAGACAGCTACTATCTTTTAAGGAACTTTTACAACTTTTGTTCGCTTTATTATTATCGATAGCGACGTTGTCGCTAAAGATCAGATACATCCCTAATGCATTATACCAAGTGAAGTATAATGCCTGCACTGCATTATGAAATTTATCGTCATGTAATAAAGTCGAAAATGGCTTGTAATGCCATCTAATCATAACTTTACGGCGTGTGATTAATCAAGAAGTTGCTTCGTGTGACTGATTGGAGATCCAAGCATTAATGAAAGAGCGCAATAATTATGGTCATCATTATTATATCAACTTTACTATGTACTTAATGATTCTACTAATACCTATAATACTCGTATACTCGACATTATAGGTCAAGGATGTTCAACCTTTTTGACTGTCGGGCCAAATTTACGTATGATAAATTTTCTGCAGGCTATTTGTAATTCTTAGTTAATTACTTTAAGGGCTTGCGTAATTAAAATCCCTTCGCGGGCTACATTATGGCCCGCGGGCCTGGAGTTGAGCAGCCTTGTTTTAGATTTAATACATTTATAGCCCTTCAGTGCCTCGGAGGGCTCCTAAAGCTGTCCTGTATCAGCATAGAAAAATATTGCTTATCGCGTCCTTGTTTCGGAGGGCGTAGGATGGGCGTAAAACCTTTATATCCAGCCATTCCCATTTGAACGTGGCATATTTTATATACCTCCTCAGTTAGTTACACCAAGGAATAGTCGTGGTTATACATATCCTAAGAGCTGAGTCAATCGTAATTTAGCAAATATGTTATTTTATTATCTATTTATTTGAGAAGCTTAAGAGAGACAATTTGCTTATTTTTTTGAGGAGAATTTTTTTTAGGCTCAGAAACTACGGGGCGATTTGAAAAAATATTTTTTCATTAGAATCCTACATTATCTCTAATAGACATAGGCTGTAAAATATTTTCAAAAACATTAGGGTTCCATAAAACAACATCGATAATGTAACCCAATGTGTAGAAAAAATCTAATATCAGATAAATTATTGACAATAAAGTGATGTGCTATAATTTTATCGGGGACATCACTATCTACAAATCATCCACGACACCATATGTAACTGTCATAGCTATGTATGTCACTATAACTATTTTTTTCCCGGTAAGTTCTTCGGAAGCGAAGCGAGGACAGTTTTTAGTGAGAATTAAAATGTTTTATCCTGGAACGATTGGTTTGATCAAATCTAACTAAATGTAATTTAACTTCGTTTCCTGCCACAAAGCATTTGATTTCCGACCGTACCTATTGAATGAAGTCGAAATGAAACATAATTCGTGCCGGTTTCCAATTAGTCTTTCATTTGATATCTGATTCGAGTACATTTTCGTCATTTTCGCTTTCATTCCGGTACAGGATAGATTCACATCAACTCAATATCTCTTGTTGGTTCTCACAAAGGAGAGGTCGTGGGTTTCAAATCTTGCGTGCACCTCTAATTTTCAAAGTTATGTGCGTATCAATTGATTGTCACTTGGTACGGTGAAGGAAAGCGATGCCTAATGGTTAGGCATTCGGCCTCCTACTCAGGACGCGCACTTCTGACTTTTCGGAGTTATGTGCGTTTTAAGCATTTAAATGTCGCTCGCTATAACAGTGAAGGAAAACATCATGAGGAAACCTGCATGCCGGGGAGTTTGCAAAACTCAAAGGTGTGTGAAGTCTGCCAATCCGCACAAGGCCAGCGTGGTGGACTAAGGCCTTAACCTTCTCATTTAGAGAAGAGATCCGTGCTCAATAGAAAATATCGTGAGGAAACCAGCGTTTCTGACAGTATTCCATAAAAGTCCTCGAAGGTATGTGACCTCGACCAATCCGCACCTGATGGTGGTTGATTATGGTCTGTACTCCATTATGAATCTCCGCTTATTTTGATACGGGTCTCTACCCGAGCCCAGTAGTGGGAGTGGGACCGGTGGGACAGGTTGCAACGATGATGATGACATGGTAAAATACACAATATACCCAAGAGCCGGCACTGTAGAACAGAACTGACTGAACAGACTGTTATTGCATACATTGTGTCGAAATATAGGTAAATACTGTTTGCCCGTATTGGGCGGCTTGGAATACAAACCCCAATCCCATGTTGGCCTATCAAGGTGTCGTAAAAGGCGTACAGAAGTCAGCTCGGTGGTAGGGCTTCGCGGAAGGATTATTATGTTTTTGTAAAGCCCGTCTGGCTGGCTACCACTCTCTTGCTTGAATCAGCCGCCAAACGATTCGTCGTGTTCCGGCTGGGGGTTTGAAAGCTCCTCTTTTTCTCCCCGTCGTTCATCCATCGTCCCCCCCATTCTTCTTCTGTCACCCGTGGTATGTTGGTGTATCTGGGGTCAGTTGATGTCGTGATTAATTCTAGTTGGTTCAGTAATGTACCGCTTCCCTTGTTTCTTTCTCCTCCCCGCGTATGTGGGTCTATTACTTCCTTCCTGGTAGTTACGCGTTAGTAACACATCCGACTGGTGGTGTGGTATTAATGTCCATGGGCGGCCGTGATCACTTACCATCGGGTGACCCGTCTGCTTGTTTACCTGCTTGTCACCTAAAAAGAATGTCGAATGAAATAACCGCAGGCAATCTACCCGGTTTAGTTTGCTTCGATTGGATGGTGTTCAATTATCCACGGGTATCGTTCCGGTACTATACAATGTAGCCATTATAGCGCGGCGGCTCGTTTCGTTTGCGATCGAAAAGTTGAGCAACACCGGCGCGGTCGGTTGGAGGATGGGGGACCGCTAGTGGCAAAAATTTCCTAAGCGCTTCCTTGCTTCGAAGGGCACGTAAAGCCGTAGGTTCCGGTTGTTATTGTTAAATATCTTTAGTCAAGCCGAAAGTCTTCGGATGCCATAAAAATTTCTGACACTTGGATTGGCCTGTAAACCCTCGCATCAATCCGCATCGGAGCAGCTTAGAATATGCCCTGATAATATGAATTGGTGGGAAGGGATTGTGCAATCGATGTGTCTAAAGCTTTCACAACGCCCGAAGTCGTTCGACATGGCTTAACGATATTTAACGATAACAACTGGTACCGAAACCTTTTTGTGCCTTCCGAAGCACGAAAGCACTCATGGAATTTTTGCCACTAGCGGTCACCCATCCACCTACCGACAGCGCCCGCTGTATATTAACTTTTTCGATCGCTTAAAATCGAAACTAGCCTCCGGGCTATGAACGCGCCAGTATTTACTCGTAGTCTACAAAGGAACCCTTGCTGCTATTAAAGTTTCAATGTAAATTCAAAATGGTTATTATTAAAGTTATTCAATTAAACTAACCACAATTAGATCTAAGATGACTAAAACTGGATCTGGTTCGTGCCCGATTACGGAGCATTTCATCCGCAAACTATTGACTTTGGACTTTGAATATTGACTTAGAAAAGTTTACTATGTATGAACATAGCCACCAGATGATCCATGTGGTTTTAAGTGGTCAGGTGTTTGAAGTCTATCAGTCCGCACTTGGTCAGGGTGGTGGCCTATGACTTGACCTCACATTGCGAAAGGAGATCAGGAACAATTGACAGGCCGGTTGGTCTAGGTTAGAAAAATTTACTGCTATACCGAAGGTCGTGGGTTCGATTCCCAACCAAGTCAAACTTTGTTGTGATTAGCAGGAATGTTTGTTCGGTATGTCTGGGTTTAAATATCTGTATAGGTAGACATTTAAAGAATATACATATATGTATGTGTATTTATCAGTTTTCAGTTCTCCATAGGACAAGCTAACGCTTAGTTTGGGCTCAGATGGCCGTGTGTGAGTTGTCCAAAGATATTTATTTACAATCGTAAGTCAGAGGTTTTTCGAGTGGCATGAAAATTCCGACCCTTTGGGTGGCCTCTAACCCCTCCACCAATTTGCTTTGGAGCATTAGAAACCCGCGTTCAGTAGTGGAACTTAATGTATTGAAGTTGAAGCCAAAATTATTTTATCACTAGGGACCCATGACCTCGCTGGCATGGCAGTACATTGATAAAAAAATACCCTACGTATTATTACAGACTGTAATCTATCTCCACGCTTAATTTCATCGAGATCGGTACAGCCGTTTTGCGTGAAGGAGTAAATACATCGGAACTTACAAACTTTCACATTTATAACATTAGTATGTTATAGTATATATGTTAATATCTGTATGAGTTCGAAAAACGTTTCACCATTTCAAAATTCACTGTATAAGCCGACCCACATTCATGAAACATTCGGATAAACATCACGTATAGATATTTAAGAGACATTACGAAACATTAACAAAATATAATAACATAAATAAAACAAAACGATAAACATTGGTAGTTTCGTTTCATAACTTGTATTTTTATCCGCTATAAACAACCGCCTGTCAATTACCATACGTCCTCGTGGACTGGCCATTCATTGATATTCTGCGTAGATTAAGATATACGGCGTTGTAGGGACGTCGGTGTGTCCGGAATATATCGATGTATTAATTTTTAGTCGATTTTAAGGAGGTGAAATATCGATATCGAATTTAAAATTTTTAGTATCTACAACGATTTTAGTTTGAAAACACATGTTTTAGGTTGTCAATTCGTCGGTTCGTTCGGTTGTCAATTTTTTCAAATGCAAACGGGTACTCACGATTCGTTCGGTTGGCAATTTTTTCTAATGCTAACGGGTATTCACGATCTGTTTATTATTTTATTTTACCGATATTTCGACTCAGTTACATGGGTCATGGTCACGGCAAGACCGCAGATCTTGAGTACTCGTTTGCATTAGAATGTTTAGTGTCCACGACGATATTAGTCTAAAAACATATGTCAATTTTTTGTTTGTGTTACCCCATGACTGTTTATCTATTTTGATTATTCTTTTATATTCGATACTTGATTTGGTCACATTTAAATTTGAACGATATTTGACGAGTGGTTTTTGAGTTATCCCTTTCAATGCGTATTTTATTAAAAATTGTTTTATTAAATTTACTACATTATTGCTTATCGATGGAATTTAAAGTTGGGTTTACAAGATGGATTATAACATATAATTGTTAATATAAGCGGCAACAGTAGCGGTGTGAAAATAGCAACGAAAATGTCGGCTTGTTTGGTGACTTTCAGTAACATGTAGTATTATATGATTTCACTGTCGGTGGCTTAGCTATGTCCTAAGTTTGCACGTCAGGCCATTTCAGAGTACACAGATAGAATACGTAGAGTATACACAATATTCTACAACCTCCTCCTGGGCCGGGTTGCGAGCCAAGATAGAATTTAACAATGTGGTAAAAGAAAACATCGATAGTTTTACCTTACATCCCTACGAGTTGCGTAATGACAGCGGCACGCGACAACGTTCGAGTGGCGCTCGACAGAGGGCGCCCACGTCGAAGTATTTTTACTAAACCATATCTTCTATATCTTAACCATATTGTCGTATACTTTCATATCGATTTACTCACATTCGATTGCAAATACAAGTAACTGTATCGAATGAATATTTCGTTTTTAATGTGTCTAATTTTAGTATTGATGTAAAATTATTGACAGTCGTGGCAATTAATATCTTCCCTATGTGACAAATTGACCTATTTAGATTTTACTAGAAATTGCTCTCTCTTCACTTCGGAAGAAGATACGATGAAAACTATCCAATAATGCTTCTCGTTACATAAGCTACAAACATGCACAGTTGTGCCTAAAGTGGTCCAGTGGGTTCAGAGTTGCCATACTAACTTTAAGCTATTATCCCTAGGGAAAAAAACAGTTTTCTGGGATAAAAAGTATCGTATATCCGTTGTCCTTCCATAAGTTTCGGAATTGCCATACTAATTTTAACCTGTACTCCTGCGGGAACCAAGCCATTTCCCCGGCTAAAACCTGCCCTATAATCATTCTCGGGTTTTAAACTTCGATTATGCCGAGATATATCAAAATCTGTCCATGGGTTTTCACGTGAAGCTCGAGCAAACGGACACATAATAAATAAAAATAAAAGTTTTGGTCTGTATACCGATAACAAAGCCTCCCTGCATCTAAATTCTCAAAAAAGAATAAATGTCCAGAATTTATCCCATTACAGTTTTATTAGTAGTATAAACTGGTTAAACACGAAATCTCAGATACTATAACAATTACATATGTACTTGAAAATTGGTAGGTCCATTATAAGATGAAGATATCCTCTAAGAACAGATTTTATGAAACTCCATCTCAAAGGGGTAAAAAGAAGATTGAAATTTTGTATGAAAGTCCTCCGTTTTTTAAGAGACTTGAAATTTAAAATGAATGCGTTATACAGGGTGTGGAGGTGTACTAATAATGTATCTTTAGAAGTCCTTTAGAAGACCCCTTTTGGGGTTTAAACGAGGGATAGTAGTTTGTATGGAAGTCCAATCGTATAAAGTAACGGGCGGCCGCTAGTAAGTAAATAAATGTATTGTGTGTTATAAGCTCTTAAATTATTCCTGTTATTCCCGTTGTCTAATGGTTTTATTACAACTGGGAATTGTAAACCACAAAGTTGATTGAAACTTAACAAATCCGATGAAGGCACTAAAACATGTAGGCTGTAAGTGTAGGATCCTTGTTGATTAAGCCATAAATTCAAAATACTATAATATGTACAAATAAATAAATTGGGGTGTCTGTTTGTAATATTAAAATAACCACTTTTTGCTAAATGCACTACTGCTACTGAATACACGGTACATACATAAAATGTAACTGTCTTCATGTCAAGAGTGAATAGGCTATTACTAAATTAGTGCGCTGTACCATCTAAAATAAACGACGCCGCGTACAATCAGGCTCGACAGTGGTCAATCAAAAATATATTGAAAGTAAAAAAAAAAAATTGTCTGTTCTGGCTTATCGACTGACTGGCTGATGTAAAAAGGAGTAACTTATAGAATTATAAAAAAAAAATTATCGTAAAATCTGCAAACCAAACAATATATTTTTTTTGTTAACTTCCATGTGAACGAAGTCGTGGACACAGCTAGTGCTAGCAGCATACACATAAGATTGATGTAACGCTGGTCTGTGGTGGGTGTAAGCAAGTATGGAGCACATCACTGAGATATTGTATAAGTGGAAATGCTTGGGAAGTGGCTTGTGGGTAGTCACATATAATAGACCGGCTTGGGTAGAATAGGATTTGGTCTTGTTGTGTGATGCATAATGAATCTTTGAGGCTTTTGCTCATTAACGGCTAAATAATGATATAATCAGTCATTATTACAAACCATAACTGTCCCACCAGTGGGCTCACAATGTGAGGGGTACAGGCAAATCTGGCTGGCTAATTGCGAATTGGTTTGTGGACTTCACACTCTTTTGGACAATTCCTTCACACTCCTCTCTGGAGTGTAGGTTTTCTCAAGATGTTTTCCTTCAACGTAGCAACAATAAATTTCTGATACGTACATAACATTAAAAATTTGATTCGAGCCGCAAGATTTGAACCCAGAACATGCAAGGTTTTTTTCAGTGTATATTTTTCGGGATCAAATTTGTTTCGATTAGAGTTCCTCTGATTCCTCGTAGGAGTAGTATTTCCTGGTAAGAATAACTTAAGTTATATGAAAGCTATTTAATCTACCTCAACCTGCATTAAAGGAAAACCAGTCGCTCATACAATGTACCCTAACTCAGTTTACGTCAAATCAAAACATTAGCAGTGAAATACCGGCGGAGATTGTACCGCATCGCATGTCGGCGAGTCTGCCGATGCAGGCCGTTGGCATCTCACGTAATTGGCCCGGCCGGGGCCCGGCGCAGCGTTGTGTAAGCAGTTGCATGCGGCTGCACCCACGCCGTACTAGCGACCTATCGCTGGATTAGCTCTATGCGACAAGGATGTGTTTTTGAATGTTTTGCACCGGAATGAGTAACCGCTATATAATACTTTTCCGTAACCAGACCAATTGCAATTCGTAATTTTCTTATTACTAAGGGTTCTACTTTGTGCACTTTACCATCGGAGACTTCATCGCCACTTACCATCAGGTGGGATCGTAGTCGAGAGCTAACTTATCTAAGTTAAAAAATACCTACTGGGCACAATACATATTATAAGTTAATGCTTGACTACAATTCCACCTGGTGGTAAGTGGTGATGTAGTCGTAGATGGTAAAGCTGATTAACTCAGAAGAGACCTATTCACTCTTGTCTTGAAGACAACTATATTAGAGAAGGTAGGGTCTTCAAGGTGACGGATACGCTGACAGCAGACATCGTCACGAAGGTGACTCACGATAGGGGTACTGGCCGTAGTTCACCACGCTAGCCAAGTGCGGAATGGTGGATTTGGCATCCAAGACATGAACAAAAGAAAGATTTTATCCTGGTTGTCTGTTTGAATAATTGGTACATTTATAAGTTAAAAATTTGGCAAAGTTTTCGACGTCTTTCTTTATCCATACAGCAAAGGAATGGAATAACCTGCCTGCGTCGTTGTTTCCACCCGCGTATGGTGTAGGAGCCTTCAAGAGAAGAGTGAATAGGCATTTACTAAGTTAGTGCGCCCAACATCTTAGACATCATCGCCAGTTACCATCAGGTGGGATATGTGTCAAGCATTAACTTATTCTAGGTAAAAAAATAGTCTGGAATAACACAGGCAACTTTTTATCAACAAACATGACGCGCACGAAGCCGCGCGCAAAAACTAGTAGTTTCATAAAGCTTGTGTGAAGTATTTTTGAAAATCCTTCATCACACCAATTCTGGACCGTATTTGTGTATGTTTGTTTGTAGTTTGTATACTTTAACTCGGTTAGTTTAGATGGTTTAGTTCAGCGAAGCTCTGTCGGTGCGAGTTGCCGACGGCTGCTGTGTTGACTTGTTCCGTGTTGTTGGACTTACGTAGCAGTGTGCATGTATGGATACAGTTTACAATACTTAAGTGTAACTAAAGTACCTACTCTGAGTAGGTGCTCAGGTACTATACATAAATACCTACTTAGAGTACAAGTAACATTATCTGAAGTAAATTACAAGCTTTTATATAACTTGCAGTTTATGTTTATATGTTAGTAAGTTAGTACATATATTAGTTGGTATGTTAGTTAGGCTAGTTATGTTGGTTTGTTCGGATCGAATCTTGCAAGCTTAATTAGACTCACTTCCTCTTACACTATGGAGTTAATATTTTGCATAAAGTTTCTGTCCGGATGACGATGTGATATGATAAGTATGACTTGACACCTGGTTAAGGATTGGCTCCAGACAAGGTTTAATAAAGTTTATATTACCAAAATATTGCTGTGTGTAACTAGCAAAATATGTAATAAATAATGATGTATATTAATACCGTTCAAAATTAATTAGTCTATCCCATAACAAATAACTTTTCGTAAATCGTTCAGTTTTTATTGTATTCCGATCCCATTTAAAACGAGAATCGGCCTGACAACCCAGTATGGTATTGTTAATATCCTTTGGCAGCTGCGACCACCAGGTTACCCATGTACGCCTTTGCGTGCATAAAATAAAAACAATCTTTCCACTAGTTCCAAAACGTCATGGAGGGGAGTATATCTTTTGTTGGCATATGAATCCAAAATGACACACGCGTGAAATCTGTCAAAGGAGGCTTGTTCTTTTAAAATCTGTGAAAAAATGCTCGTCAATGAAAAAGGTTGTCACTCGTCTAACTTCTACGTGCTATTTTACGTGCGCACCATGCCGCCTCGTGTCGCGGAGTGGAACATCCTAGCAAGAGAAGTTACATTAAATTTATTCAAAAAAATTAAGTTATATAAATTAACAAATTTATTTCTTTCGAACTATAAAGCACTGCAATTGATTTGTACATAGATCGCCCTTCTTCCGTACTTGGGAGTCATTCCTCGCTATTAATATAGCTTACCAGTTTCTGACCGCGGCTTCGCCCGCGAGATATTTTAATAAAAATTAGTCCATTCAGACTATATATAATCTATTCCTATTCCAAATTTCTTGCCAAATAACAAATATCCTTCCATATATCCATCCTCTCAAATTTTATATTTATAATATTAATAACACCACTCATCAATTCTATAGCAATGGTGGATTGCATTGCATCGCTTGTATGGATTATTACAACTAACAAATCCGAAACCGCGCAGGTAGTGCGGTGCGGATGCCAAGTGACGAGTGAGTGAGAGATGAGTGACGACCCTAACAATACATTTCGCATCTAGGGGGCGAAACGGTCATTAAATTTCGCTTAGAGTCGACGTTCATTTCGAGGAAATGTTAACACTATCAAGATTACGAGGAATGCTCCTGAAGTTGTCACTTTGTAAATACGGTTCAGGAGCATTTGATAGCAGGCTTAAAGGGGTAGTTTTTGGCGAAGCAAGCAGTCCTGGGTTCGATTATCGGCTGGGAAAGTTATTTATGCGACTATGAACATTAATATTAAGTTGGTATTGTTTTCAAAAGATGTGTCGAGGAGTTTTTTTCGCCGTTTCTTCTCCTCTTTATTATGGGATCTTTCCGAAAGTGTGGTAGATTTGAAAAAAATTACGTACATGTATTGAAAATAGCTACATGAAATAAATTATTTTTCATTTTTGACTTTAACTGCTACAGGACCGTTTAAATGACAATAATGTAGGAAGGGTACTCACGATATTTTAATTTTGAAAGAATTGGAACAGCTTACGTAGGCCATGGTCACGGGTAAACTGAAGCGGTAATATTCTCATCCTCGACGGAAAACAATAATGGCGTAACTCTTTAGAGTAAAAATGACAGTTAAGTAGGATACTTGTGTATATTGAGAACCCGTACGAAAGAAGAAAAGTGTTATGTTTTTTTTAACATTCAATAAATTTGTGCTTGACCACAATCCCACTTGATGGTAAGCAACGATGATTATGCACACCATGTCATTTTTTATCGATATCGATTTTATCGATATCGATTTTATGAAATATTTGTTTCGTAATGAGATTATTTAAAATGGTACGTTGATTCTATTACGTCATCGTGTTGGCCGTCCTTCGTTGACGACTCTGCCCACGCTCTATTCAATCTTGAAACTGTGTAAATTATCAAATTAATGTCCGACCTTTATGTTACAAGCTTAAAGATTTTTATGTATGTGAATGCATTATTGGGGTCGACTCCGAGAAAACACAAACTTCTCAACTGTATCTTCCTTATTCTTCGTCTTTTTACAAATAATTCTGAATTTCTCACACCTTTGCACGCACATTTGGTTTAATCCTCTTTTGTTCGTCTCTCTCTCTCTCTCTCTCACTTTCATTCATCGTCTCACTTCCTCTTAGATCTATTCCATTTCACGCATACACCTCTATTGTCAAATTTTTTTACTTATTATGTTATTCCAATGTCTAAGCAATATAACTGCAAAGTTTCATTTAAATCAGTCCGATCAGTAGTTTTTGCATGAATGAGTAACAAACACACTAACACGCTTCCTTACAAACAATCGGATTTATAATATTAGTAGGATTTAAAAACACATTAAAATAAATTAGTCGGTATGTGTTAGTATTCAACAGCCTTAATAAGTACTACGGCAACACATACGACAATATAAGGTTGTCTATTATGGCTTAGAAGATGAGCCTTACGACAGATAGACAGACTGACGGACGGAAGTCTCTGTGATCGGGTTCCATTTCCACTGACATAAAAACCATGTCGTAATATAATGTTTTAGGCGCTGTATATATTTACTACTAGTTTCCGCACGCAGCTTAGCCCGCATGGCTTTTATCTCGATAAGAAGTAGCTTATGTCTTATTACAGATTACAATCTGTCTCTGTCCCGAATTTCGTCCAGATTGGTTAGGTATTTTTTACGTGAAGGAGTAACAATCATTCTCTTCACAAACTCGCATTTATATATATTAGTAAGGCGAAACATTTGCAAGCATTCGTCATAAACATGAGATCGTGAAGTATTGGAATATTTCGCAAACGTATTTCTTCACGGTGTCAGTGTTGCTTCATAAGAAACGTAACGATCCCTCCACAACATCTGCCCTTTGATCTCAGTGTAGTATTGTTTATTTTGTAATATTAGTCAAAGCTTTGTTTTAATAAATATTTTTTTAAGACTCCGTACCGAAATGGTAAAACGGGACCCTTTTATTGAAGTGTGGCGACATCACACATTACGTCACATGATGACGTCACGACAAAAACCTGAATCACGCTATCGGAGTTTTTTGTATCGTTAACATATATACAAGTTCTGGCATAACACCTCCCCTGGCGGGAGATCTCCCCATTGCTAAAGAGGCTTCGCTGTCCATCCGAGTATGTAACTGTCTGTCTGCCTGACTGTCTCTGTCTGTCCGTCTGTCACCTGTATCTAGTGAACTGTGACAGTTGAAATTTTCACAGATGATTTTTTAGTACTACCGGTATAATAACATATTTTGTTGGTGCATCATTTCTTCTGGTGTACAATAAAAAGATACAATTATGAATAAATCTATCTGTACTATTGTAGGCGACAAGTCGAGTGAAAATAAAGGAAAACTTCAAAACTTGTTGGTAAGGTGAGATAGTAACAGGAGGTAGCCAGTATCGTTCTTCGTTGCTAACGCTCGCACAGAAAAGTAACTCTTCAGCAGAATTGAAGGTGGATTATTAATAAATAATTATTACGCTACCTTCTGTTACTCGGTCTCCAC
>DWJZ01004773.1:0-14907 GCA_018249125.1 Asbolis capucinus
TGGGAATCGAACCCACGACCTCCGGTGTAGTAGTCAGGTTCACTAACCACTAGACCAACCGGCCTGTCAATTATTATTATTGAAGCCATAACCTACATAGTTTTTTAATAATATTGATATGATATGTATTTTTATATTCTATATAAAAATATAGGTAATTGAAACATTATTAAAAAATATATCCTTAAAATATTAAATAATACTAATAATAGAATTTATGTAATGCACAATTAATTCAATGCATTTATGAATTTTGACTGAACGAAACTCATTAGAATAGTTTAATTTTAGACACTGAGTTAAAAGAGAATTTAAAATGTTTATTAGGTACTTGAATTACTTCTACTTCCAGGCTGTTTGTTCTTGGGGTCCCTTAAAACATAGAACCCCAGTTTCAATTAGTACTTGTGTAGCATGACCAGCTGCTGCAACCCAAAAATTGTATAAATTTTCTACAAAAGGCCATTAACTCGCAGATAAAGTAACAAACAGACAAATTTTCTAGTTTTAAAACCAATACTTTTTTCAAATATGCTCCATTCAGGAATAAAAACGTTGGACGCACATTCGAAAAGGCTCGACCAATTTGTATGATTTTTGTGTATATTTTTCAGATACGAACTGAAGTTGTAATATATTAAATTTCATAACGATTAAGGTATACGAGTACGGCTACTAAAATTGTTTTCGTTTTTGTGAAAAAGTTTTTGTTTTAAACGTTAAAAATATTCATGTATAACCTAAACTTTTCGCTATGCTAGCTGCATGCTAAAACTTGACTTCATTCACTTTTTAAATATTATCGTAGAACAACTTTTGCCAGGTTCGTGAATCCTTTTCTACTCATATCACAAAATAATAACAAGTACGTGCGGTACGTTTGCCGGGTCAGTTAATGATATCCAATGCTACTAAGTTATAATATAATAAAAAATATGTCAGGCTGTACGTATGTCTACTCTGTCACATGGTCAGAGATGGAATACAGTCTGAAACGGCATCTAGTCTATTTTTTTCGCTTTTATTTAGCTTGCAGTGTATGTTAGAATATTTGTTTGTTACGGGTCAAATCTTGCAAGCTTAATTATACCTACGGAGCTGAAATATATGGCTTCCGTCCTGATAACAAGCATTTATATGATAAGCATGACTTGATAATACCTTCAGGATTGGCTCTCAAGGAAACTCCCCCAACAGTTAACGATACAATTATGTAATTTTATGTGTCTTTGTGTTACAATTCTATAATTATTAGTGTTAGTTTTTTTTTAATAAAGCTTGTTATTTATCAACATACCAAGAGGGCTAAGCTGCGTATCTACAGAATACTTCTTACATTGGCCCACTCCCTCTTAACCAGATATCCTCTTTCCTACAGGAAATTGAAAAGTCACTGAATCTCAATGAACAGTACTTTTCTACAATGGACTTTATCCTCGTCCCATTTCTAATCATTGGCTAATCTAATTCCTTATTTCGCTTTTAAAAGGATGCTTATTTAATATTCTAAATTAAAAATACGATACGATAAGATAGCCAATGCGGCCGTGTTCAATTTTCTCTGGAGATTTGTATCTAATATTAGTGTTTAATTGTAATATATGTATATATGTTTACACATTCATACCCTTGCGATTCATTGTCGTGGGTAATTAGGGGCATTTTCGACCAACGTTTTTTTTAGATACGATGTACTGTTTCCCTTCTTTGTGTACCCACAGGTGTGGGTCTTCCACTTCCTTCCTACCAGCCAATTATCAAAAGTCATAGCGATATCGCAGCAACTTAGTCGTTGAAGTGATTTTGGTGTCATATTCATATGGTTATAATCGTCAATCGGCTTTAAATTGTACACGAAGGACACTGAAATTTCGTCATTATTCTCTAACGTCAACCCTTTACCTCATAAAGTAGATGCTTTATCATGTCTTTACCATAAATAGAAGCAGAGTTAATATAAACGTGAAGACCAATTTCCAGCTGGACTTTGATCGAATTGCCTTTGAAATTATTTGTTATCAAATCGGCCGGTAGTTTGTGTTCAGATGACTGGTGTTATTATAATATATGTATTAATTATTATTTTTATTATTTGTGCAGGTGCATCATTAGCTCAGCTAACGAACTTGGTACATTTGGACTTATCCCACAACTTCCTGCGATCCCTGTCTGCTGAGCCACTCAACTCGCTACGGCAGCTCACTGACCTGTTCCTTCACGACAATGATATATCCATGATCGACGACGGTGCTCTCGCTCAGCATAAGGACCTCATGAGGTTTACTATTGAAGGTAAGGATGATGATGATGGATGGATTCTTCAATCATGAACGAGCCGACGTTCGGTGATCCATCCATTCGTAGACATTTCGCCAGTACCAACGTGGATCGATGTACCGTTTATCTTGTTTCTTTGACTTGCGCACGCGGTTTTATTTCCTTAATTGTTATTACTTGGTGTTAATAACACCCCAGTCTGGTGATTTTAATGTCCATGGGAGGCAGTCATCACTTACCATCAGGTGACCCATCTGCTCGTTTGCCAGCTTATCACTTAAAAAAAATCTGCCGCTCCAGGCTCTGCCACTTCCCCAACCTGTTGGTATATCTGATAAGTGAGAAAACGAAAGGAAGTACTCGCTGCAAACAATGCAAAAAAGTTTGATTTGATTTAGTTAAGTTTCTTAACGTGTATTCTGTATGTCACAGAGTAATATTGCTTTCGATTGTAGTACAATCTCAGAAATTGCAGCTAACGATCAAAGTTTATATCGCTCTGTCGTTACCGTGTTTTGCGAACTTTGACCGGTCATCAATGCTGTGTGCTACCAGGGTGCTTTGGATAGGAAATACACTTATAAGTAGATTTTTTTTTGGATTTGTGTCGATTTAAATATAATCATTGCATCTCATAACTGTCCCACTACTGGGCTTCGTTTATCCTTTACTATGTGAAGGGCAGTCAAGGCCATAGTCCACAAAGCTGGCTAAGTGCGTATTTGTAGACTGGTCACGCCTTCGAGAACTTACGGGGAACACTTAGGAGAGCAGGTTTCCTTACGATGTTTTTCATCGGCGACGCAAGTGATAATTAGCTTAAAATACACACATAACTTTTTGAATCGACCATTCGAGAGATCAACGGTCAAGCTATTAGGCTATAACAGCTGCTCGATTTAAATACAATCCATAACTCAACGAAGATGTAGGTATAAGTGTATTTTCATGCGAACCGTATTTTGTGTTAAATTTCAGTGAAAGGTAACATCTAGTATAATCTTGATCGAGAAAGTCTAAGGTCTTACTTATTTCATATCCCATCAGAATTAGTTTTCGCTTGATATTTTTATGATCGATGATCTTCTCCGTGATATAAGAAACACCGTCCTTGTACTATTCAAGGTAATGGCGGTATGATGATACGCAGGTTTTTGATACACACGGCTGGACCATTTGTCATGCAATATTTATCAAGCAATAGATTTAAATAATACTGTAAAACTATGGAAACAATAAGTCTATTCTAGTTGTATTTCTAACCTGCCTGTGAAGCGGGGTCTTGGGTCGACTTCCGGCTAGGGCAGACGCACGAGCCTGTCTGTCACTTTGTCTGTCAATCATCAATGTTTGTTTTTGGGGTGGTTATTTATGCTATCTAGGTCGCGATGATGAGCAGTGACAGCCGAGTGAACGTTGGTCTCTCGAACGTGAGTTCCTGGGTTCAAATCCCGCACGCACCTCTAACTTTCAAAGTTATGTGCGTATTAGAAGTTGATTATCATTTGAGTGAACATCGTGAGGAAACTTGCACTTCTGAGACTTCTCCATAAAGTTCTTAAAGATGTATGAAGTCCACCAATCCATACTTGACCAGCGTGGTGAACTAAGGCCAGAGCCTCTCACATTGTGAGTGGAGTCCGAGCCGATCATGGGAGAGTTCAGGGTTGCAATGTCACCCCTAACATACAAATCCTAGTGCGGCGGTATGAGTGTGTAAGCGTTTATTTTTTTAAAAGGTTCCATTACTTAAATTAGCAAACCCTTTTGGTAATGAAATAACCTTTTATGATTCAATACCATTCTTTTTATGATAAAAGCCTCTTTTATATACAAGATATTATCGGATACAAAAGAGTCTTATTAAACTCTATTTAGGATACAGTACAATAAAAATACTATAAAAAAGGATGTTTTTTTGTTTGTAATAGATATTGAAAATTCTTTCATATCATTTTCACAAGAAAATTCTTGTGACATAAACAATTATTTTCAAAATATAAGATAGTACCTCCTTTTTTATAAGATCGTTTTAAATTATATTTTATATCAGTACTATGTTTTACCGCGAATACGTCCGCGTACACCCCACACCTTTTTCACCCCAACCCCCCTCAGTGAAGACTACATCTAGTACATGAAGTAATTAAGTGTTACGTTTCATCCCCATTTTAACCTCTTTAAGCATTTTTCGCAAAAAAAGTTCCATTCTACCTCTTTATCAAATCGCATCAAAATGATGGTATGTGAATACCGCCTGGATATTAACAGATTGCGCTGAATGTAACGCGCTGCATGATAGAAAGGAAATAATAAACCCGCACGCGTGGGAAAGAGAGATCAAAAAGGGAAGCTGTAAGCTTGGTTAAAGCAACCGGAATCAACGACATAATGACACCAGATACACCGACAACACATCGCATCAGGACGACTGATAGAAGAAGAATGGAAAAGAGAATGACTGAAAGACGGGAAGGAAATCAAGAGGCGACAGACAGAAATAGTACGTTACATTCGCATTTATAATATTTGTGAGGTTTGTTTTTGGTGTACGTACGTACGTTCGCTGAGTTCCTGGTGGTAGTAAATTGTTATGACAGTTGATTCTTAATGTATGCCAGTTCCGCTACCAGTCACATAGCAGGCGCGTGTATACAGTCTGATGATATAAATTTTTCAGCACCTTTTTTTTGTAATACTAAACTTAATAAACTTACAAACTAAGAATTTCGATTATTATTGCTTACTAAAATATAAGTAAGGTTTAACTTCTGTCGGATTGTAATAGTTAAACTTTGTTGGATAGTTTGTTGTCTCAACAAGTCTTTCGTATGTTCAGTATTTGGTGGGAAAATGGCAACACAGTCCAGTGACCCGTTTGTTGTATATTGAAACTTCGATTTCTGTATCGTTGCGTGACTTCACTATTCACAAGTGGCTATTACTTTATGGGGCATTTATTTAATGGAAAATTGTATTCATTGTGAGGAATAACTTTTCCTAAATTTTGCTTTTGTGACTCGGCATATTCGTATTATTTTAAAATAGTAATTGTTCGATCTTTATTTAAATTTGATTGTTTCATAAGGCACATAATATATCTATGTATGTATGTATGTATGTCGGTGTATCAATTTGCCATTCGCGGTATCAAATGCATTATGTGGAAAGTATAAGTAGATGCAGAACGAATACTTCGAAGATTTTGAAGATTAGGGTTGGCAAGTGAAGTATTATTATAATTAGGGTTGTGCAAAAAAAATTTTTTTGAAATAAAGAGTTTGATTGGAAATGGCCTTGGAAACAAATAAAAGATTGAATTCCATGTACATCACTTATTTATACGACAGACTCTTTATTACAAAATAAAGCAATGTTTTAGACAAAACAAATTGATTGCATAATTATTTTTTAAATAAATAGAAATTCTCTTTTTAAGCCACTCGTTTAAAACAGGATAACTAAGTAATATTATTAAATAATATTATACTTATACTTCTATGTAAAACTTATGTCATAGTAACACTTCTATGTAATAAAAACCTAAAAACAACAATTTGAAACAAGTAAATTTTGAGATATGAATTTAAAAAAGTAAGGCGAATTATTGTTTAGCTACCACATTCATATGAACAAATAACAAGTTTCTTAAATCGTTAAATACCACAGAATCTTCATTAAAATCTGTACTAAGATTAATGCAATTTGAGTAACCATTAACAACTTTGAAGTGCGGTAGTAAATCATGAAATGAAGCAATAATAATATAATGTGACAACATTTTGAACAACCGTTTGATAAATGTTATGGTAGCTCATTTATACTTTGGAACTCATAAAGATAAATTTCTTTTCTTTGCAGATAATCCTCTTAATTGCGATTGTTTAATGGCTGGGTTTGCGAGGTGGCTTCGGGAGGCAAAAAATCTCTCCCAATCAGATAAATCGGCTGCGGTCTGCGCAACGCCACCGCATTTAGAGGGAGCACTTTTGTCCAGACTATCGAAAAATAAACTATGTGACGATTTCGACCACATTGAAAGTAAAGTTGCAGATGTTAACTACGATTACAACAAAGTTCTAGAAAATACTATTGATGTTACAAGAGAAAAACTTGTAGACTCGGCTGTAGTTGATGCAGACGTGTATATAGATAAGCCTGATGGCTTAGATGATGATATGTACGATGAAGAACTAGAACTCACACCTGATGAGGATCTCCCGATTTCCAAATCTAAGGTTTGTGTTAATTTATTTATTTATGTCACGTAAACATAAAAAGACAACAACGGGCATAACTTAATGGCATTGTCCACCAGTCAACCCAGGGTGGATGTAGTAAAAGCTGTTGGTAGGTGCTTTATTACCTTGATAAAATTTATATTGATCTAAATATATCTACACTATTAGGAAATATGTGGAACCATAAATATATAAATTTAATATATACATATATACGAGTATGATTATGAATATAAATATACTCATTATATAGTGTTTCGCATATGTAATCGGCCGTATATAAAATAATATGCGATCAGTCTGAGTTTAAGAAATGCTCTCGTAGACGTGTTTTAAAGGAGAACTTGCTGGGTAGCTGTCTCAACTCGAGGGGCAAGGAGTTCCAGAGTAGTGTTGCCTGAACAGTAAATGAGAAATGGAAGAAACCGCTGTGGTGCGGTGGATTATTGATTCGAGGATTGTAACACGACCGAAGCATTCTACCATGAATGTCAGGGCGTAATTGGAATTTGTCCTTCAAATACTGCGGATAATTTAATCATACTTATATATACAAAAGTATACAAAAAAAACATAAAAATGAATACGTTCCGTGACACGGGCAGTAAGGTGTTATAAAAAGCACTACTATGTACTGTTTATTGAAATACATTATAACATATATACAAATAAAATTGTTGTTTAACACAATCAGGAGTTAATGTGTGATTTCATAGTAGATATATGTATTTTGAACAATTAGTATTCAGGGTCCAAGATTTTTAGAGTAAAAGCTACAGATCGGAAGTGTAATATTTGGCACGTGAATAGATGTCTGGAATGACACACACTTGCAACTTTTTATCTACACACAATGCAGGCAAAGCCGCTAAGAAAGTTTTTAAAACACTCAGTAATCTCACACTACTTATATATTTTCTTGTAATGAACAGTTTGTTAACTCACTGCCGCATTCGAATTTTTAATGTTTACTTTAATCTTTGATTACAACAGAATCTTCATACAAATTGTATACTAAGGAGCGATTAAAGTCGGAGTGCGACAGTTAAAGTTGTATGCTATGTTGGTCTATTTAATTAGCAGACAGCTTAAGATTTACTTACATGGTTAACTCCAAACAAGCAATACGGATTTGTTCAAGAAATTATGTCGTAGATGGTATTTCAAATTGATAAGTGACTAGGTTCCGTCCGTAGCTTCGCCTGCATGGTATGTTGATGAAAATTCGTCTGTGTTGTTCCAGAGTATGATCTATGCATGTGTCAAGTTTCCTTCAGATCCGTTTAGTAGCTTTTGCATGATAAAAAAAACATCTATTCATCCACGCATCATCATAAACTTTTGCAATTATAATATTGGTAGAATTATTAAAAAGTAATTGCAAAGGAGTTCTTCAAGAAGTAATTAGATGACATTCTTTGAGTAGAAATTAATTGCTTTCGATCAAATTCTAATTCTGTAAATTCAAATTTCAATTTTATGTTTTACGATACTTAAGGTAATATTATGAAGGTTATTTTTAATTACTTAAATAGATTTACCCTGAATCATTATTATGTAACCTAGTTCCAAATCATGAAACTAAATAATTCATTAGTAAATCTATACTAATTGTATAGTAATCTATAAGAAAGTCGCGTTAGTTACACCATTTATAACTCAAGAACCAATTTTTATGATTTTTGTGTCTTAATAATTTTGTAGCTTATCGAAGAATTGAATCCTGTGCCTAGGATTCCTGGGAACAGCTGGTTCAAAACATTTTATTTCATTAATTGAGCAGGACAACAGCCGGGACGATTTTGTAATGAAATCGAGTAAGCGAGTTGAATGCAGTGGAAATGCCATAATGAGGAACGTTTTGCATTAATTTCGGATTATAGAATTTAATGGATTATAGAGAAATGGCCCAAAATCCTCAATAGCAGAAACTCCGTCTTCTGTTTACCGTTTTCCGTATACCTTGTAATTCGATAAATTAGAAATTGAAATCCGTTCGATTTGCTTAATTTTTTTGTAGAATCAAATCATAATATAAGGGACCCCAGATTATACAGAGTCGGAATTATCGGTGATTCGTTGTATTACAAATTTTGATGTTTTTAGGTACGTCTATTAGACGCATGGTACGACGATGAAGAGATCCATCTCTCCTGGGCAATAGAACCCTCTGCCCATCGATACCGATGCAGTGACGTCACTGCGTCTATAACAGGCGGCCTTCCTAAGCATGTCGCCTGTCACCGAGCCCCACCAGCGAATGTCGTGTTACAAGGATTAAAGATTGATCCTCTTGCACAATATACGTAAGTTGACTCACAAGTATTATCCCTCTCTTTGTATCAAGTATTCTATTACCAACCACATTGGTCATACATTAGTAACATTGTCTCATGAATTCCGTGGTCCCATAACTCCCGAGGAACGGTGGAAAGTGTTTCCCTGCTATCCCTGTTAGCTACCAGAATCGAGAATTTTTGTGAGAGAGAAAATTGAGACTCTCATCCAAAGAAAGCTCCTCACAAAAATTTGCTAGATAGTAACCACATGAAAAAAATGTACCGGGGAATCCGGAGTTATAGCTTTTATCTATTATTATATGAAACTCATTATAAAATATGTTCATATTAATCGCGGCACGTAAACTTCCGACATATAGCTCTTCACCAACTGGTAGCAACGGTGGTAGAGGAAGCTCTAGGTCTTCTCAGTTAGAAGGCAAGAGTGCCTGTGCGCAGTAGTGGGCCATTACTGAGTTGAAGCCACCCGATATTTGTCTATTATAACAAATCTTCTTTTTATGTAGTATAAGTGAATGCTTGACCTCATTCCCACCTAATGCGGTCAGGTAAGCGGCGATGAAGTCTTAGATGTGACCATTGCGTAACTGTTTTGTTTTTTTATCCAGATTTTGCATAGCTTTAGAAGAGATGGATAAGAAGGATATTCCCATTTCTCTGGTCCTGGGCTGTGGGCCTCCTCAACTTGTCCGCCAAAGAGCGGCATATGTAACGCCGGAGACATTACCCGTTATACCAGATAGACCATTGTTCAGGTTGGTTTGTTTTTTGATTTATTTTTCATCGTTGATATCAACATAATCATCAATATTATTATCGATATCGACTTCGTCATCATCAATATAATCGTCATCATTATCGATATCGTCATTATCATCGATATCGTCATCATCATTATCGTATTTTTTTGGAATCTGAAGTAAAGAGGAGAACAATCGTCGTCAATCATTGATGTCATCATCATTATGTTATTCTATAAATATTCCGTCACAATGTTTCAGTTCTTTCTTATTCAATTTAATTGTAGCTTAAGTGCAGATTAGAAGACGTTATTCTCCAAAATATTATGATTTTTTTTCTAATAGCTTTACGCAATAATGATATTTATACGCCTTGATATCTTTGAAACTTTTGTAATATTTATTCTATATTATACATACATATATTATTATTCAAATTATCTATTAATTATACATATATATATTATTCCAATTATAAGTAGGTATATAGATATAAGAACGCGATAAAATTTGAGTGTCACGTGTCGTCTGACACGATAATAAAAATCTAGAGATATTTCTGTCACTTTCATAATATCACGACGCATTTTGTGTGTAATTCTATATAATAATAAAGACTCATTTATTGCCCAATAACACCAATAACAAAACAAAAAAAGGAACAATCAGAAAAGCATAATAAAATAAAAAAATTATAAAAATTAAGAAAACCTAATAACTGGACTAAAGGCGGTGGCCTTGCTTATACTGTCTCGAGATCAAGATACCGAGCAGCGCTTTTTTTCAGCCACACCCTGCTCCCTAGGATATTAGGCGGGAGCTTAAAATAATGATATTTTTTTAATAATTTCTGTAAATACTTGACGGACTAAACTTCATTATTCAATGAATTGAATTAATTGATTAAATCGGCGATCAAATTTTGTTTAGTTTGAATGAAATGTCGTTAAAAAGTTGAATATCGACAAAGTTAGTTGAATATCAACAAATTAATTATTTTGTTACAGAGTATCAGAAGTCCGTTCAAACGTCACAAGCGGTGGAGTTCTAACAGTAATGATTTCCGTCATGGGCCTGCCTTCATCCACTCGTCAGCAATTTAGCCTACCTCGCTCCCAAAGACTTTCAACACCAGATATTAAATATATACCTTTTCAAAACTGTTATGTCGTTCTAGAAGTAATGTCTAGGGGTTCGCTCGTAGCTCAAAAGGATACTCCGTGCCGATCCAGTTTAGAAATATCCATGGATGGATTTATCAGGGGACCATACGAAGTTTGCGCGGCTTTATCCAAGTACAAACTAGATGATTCAAGACCTATTTGTATAGTACCTCAATTGATAGAACCGCTCGGTTCTTTAGAAATGAAAGCTGGGATGAAAGGGCTTAATTCAGCCTTAGTTGGTGTAGCTCTTGGTTTAATGGTTATAGTAGTAGGATTGGTTTGGTTTGTGAGAAAAATGTTGAAAAAGCCTACGGAATTTCAGCCGCATAGATGCTTTAGACAGGAAGCGGCGCAGGAGGAAAATCCGAGAGCGAGTTATGTGATGCTTACAGCGACTTCTAAAGTTTAGGATGTATATCTGTTTAACAAATACGCTAGTCTTCAATATGTATTTGGGATTTGTAAAGACTATTTTTACGTGCGACAGCGACACGACAAAATGTCACGGTGATGCGAGTTACGACAATATTGTCGCATCCTACCTATCGCGTTGTTGTGTCGCACGTGTAAATAGACCCTTACATTTTATTATTATTTTGATAAAAATATTATTATCTTTTACAATTGGTATCAAATGTGTTAGACTAGTCTTACGCCAATAAGAAATTGTCTTCAAAGACATAAATTTTATATTCATTATATATCGTTGTACGTCATGTGTAACCTTAAAATATGTTTCAAATAAATATCCTTCTTATAATTATTGTTGAACCTTATAAAAATTATAAATACACGCCTTAGGGATTTTTATATTTCGTTTCTGGTTGTTCTAATTATTTTTTAAGACAATATCTAAAAACAATTTAGTACAAAAAATGCTTTGTATTGTATTATAAGTTAATCTTTGAATTTGACCGTATAATTGAATGAAAAGTGATAAGTAAACAATGTATGTACCAGAATATTATTAAATAAACGGTACTGATTAATAATACCTATTTTATACATTCATTTACTTTGCTGTTCTATAATGTATATATAAAAATGTATACTATAAAGAAAATGATTTTGAAGTAATTAAATATTTTAATATAAATAAAAATGTTGATAATTAATTTCAAATTATACTATCTAAATTCCAGGAAACAATTTTAATCTTGTACTCTCAATGCTAGTGTAATCTATGTTTATATTATAAATATATTTTGTGATAAGAAAGGTTCTGAGAAAGACGATTAATAGTAATAAAATGATAGATACAGAATGAATTTAACAAAATACATATTTTGATATTAGTTTTAAAAACGACTGAATGTTTTTATACTAATCATATTTTTCTATTGGCTTTTAATAAATACTTAATATCTTCTGTGAAGATTTTTTACAAATACATTTAAATACTAATATATTAACACGAGGCTCGTAGCGGATCATTATTTTTGTTAATTTATTACGTCATCGCGTGAAAATTGTATTTTTTTTTGTTTTTGTTGTTTTAATTTATATTGCTAATTTTAAGATCGTTTGGAATGAAAAAAATATCTTTATTCTATTTCCTATAAAAAAAATACTTTTAAGAATGATAAAAAAATAAGAACATTAAAATAAGTTTTGAAAAAAAAAAGATCCATAAAAAATTTTTAGGGAAAAAAAGTTCCATTAAAATACATATATTTAGTAGAAAGCATCAAAGATTTTTTTTAAATAATTTCGAACTCTATAAAATTTGCAATATATAATTAAATTGTAGTTTTCTTTAGATTAAGATATAACTAATGTCTGGTGCAGAAAATAATATAATTAAGTAATTTGTTATTATAGTAACGTTCATTTGCCATAATGTAAATGTTTTGAAGAACTTTGGTTCTGCTTTAATTAGTCTATAAATGTAAATAATAATTTATGGATTGCATTTTTCATTGAATAAAAATTAACAAATACGAATTTTGTTTTATTTATATTTGGCGGAGGAAGTTTTAAAGTTGGAGGAATATTGGAAAGATCAAAGGGAATCGTATGTCCTGGTATCGGACGTACGCGAAAATCTCAGGTTAAAAGAGTGGTGAATGAATGAAGAAGGAAGAGACGTGGACTTCCAAAGAAAAGATGTACAGATCGTGTAAGATATGATATGAAGAAGGTAGAGCTGAGTTGACGGTTGATAGTGGAGAATGGAAAAGGAAAACATATTTCGCCGAGCAAATAAAATCTGGAAAAGGGCAGATGATGACGATTTATGAGTTAAAGTTACTTATTACCTACCTAATCAACATTATTTAAATTGGACAGCTCAGTTTTTAAAATAACCACTAAGATTTAACTTTGTCTATCACCTACGATTGACTTAAGCCACCAGTCTATGAGTGCTTCCGTACATAAATATTTACGTGAAATAAAAAAATTGTGCATCCTTTTACGCAAACTAAGAAGAACGACTACATGGTAACTTTAAATTTGACGCAGATAAAATTTCAAGAGGCATCTGAAATACATTAAATAACAATTTTAAACTCTAGTATGATTAAACACATTCTATTAGTTTCATCAAATTCTATTTAGTTTCAGCCACACAATGAAAAATCTATACGTAGTATATATTAAAATAATTTATATTGGGGCGAATTTTAAATAAAGGCATTAAATTATTCAGTAAACCGCGCATACATACACATGTATTCCAAACA
Organism: Asbolis capucinus; assembly: GCA_018249125.1. NCBI lineage: Eukaryota > Metazoa > Arthropoda > Insecta > Lepidoptera > Hesperiidae > Asbolis > Asbolis capucinus. The sequence goes on from DWJZ01004773.1 coordinate 13,409, forward strand.
AATATTACCTACATATTTGCTAACGTCCATCAGACTGGACAATTCACAAATATATGTATTATGATTTAGATACTATTAATGTGTAACTTTCACTAATTTGAATCAACACAGTAAATACCAAAATTTTAATTGATATCTAAAATAAAATAGTTCCCTGGTGAATCTAAAATAAAATAGTGTTACAGCAGTGGGTTGGGGATAGTAAAGGAATAAGGCCGGTTTGTGTCGATGGTCAATTCATTTCAAAATTTCAGAGGTACCATTGTCACTGCTCTGATTTTTTATACTCGCACACTGTACTTGCGGCACAAAACTCACGCACGCACGCATACGCACGCTTACGCACTAACAGCACTTTCCACTAATGCGCTAATCACTTCTCGCTTCACTTTACTTCTTCTCTCTTCGTCCCGGATTCGCTTCCGAAAATGAACTGCCCGTCCCGTGTCTCCAACCGCCTTGTTTACCCGTAATTTACTCTGTATTCTAATATACATATATAAATTCTAATATATATAATATATATATATATAAATTCTAGAAACTCTATTTTTAAATTTCTTCGTCTCCGCTTAAACATTTTCTATCCTTTATTTTCGTTTCGTTTCGAAAATTGTAAATCTTTCTGCGCACAAAAAATCCATATTAGGACATTGAAGCATAATACTTTTTGTAAAATACAAATTTATATTTTACACCCAAAAACAGCCTGTTAAAATGATTGAAAGCTTGCATTGACAACATTGACGTTTTGATTAATCCGTTCATTTAGTGGCTAATAAGCCGGACTGCCTACTAGAGGCCGCGGGTTCGATTTCTATTATTAGTGCTTCACCACAATCCCTCCTGATAGTAAGCAGCGATATGGTGTTAACGCGCGCTAATTTAACAAAAGCCTATTCACTCTTGATTTAAAGACATTTACATTCTAATCGGACGAAAGGGATCACTGACGCGGGTAGCTTTTTTCAGTCCTTCGCGGTACACAGTATAAAATAAGCTGCAAAGCGAGACGTTCGTACTGGACGTCTACTATGAAGGGATGGATACCCGCCGCGCGACTGCTTGTTCGATTATGGAAAGAAGATGGGGGAATTAAATCGTACAATTCCTGCGCACACTCTTTCAAAATGTATCCTGTAGAATACCGATGAGTTAGAATGTCTGAGTGTAATAAAAATATCTATATAAGATTTTTTTTTAATGTTTTAAGCAGACAAACGAGCAGACGGTTCACGTGATGGAAAGTAATCACCGCCGTCCATGGACGTTAAGAACACTAAACTGAGGTGTTACTAACTCGTTGCCAACCTGGAAGGGAGTAATAAAACCGCATACGCGGGGAAGCGAAAAAAATAAGGGAAGCGGTACATTGCTAAAGTAACTGGGATCAATAACGACTGCCACTGACTCCAGATACATCAACAACATATCACTTCAGGATATAGAAGAGGAATGAGGAGGAATATGGATGAAGCATGGGGAGAAAAAGAGGAGAG
>DWJZ01004774.1:0-14904 GCA_018249125.1 Asbolis capucinus
TTTAAATATGCAATTGTCCAATTTTTACATTAAAATAAAATACCTTATTTAATATAGTGGATATAGATTTCATACTAAATAAAACCGGAGAGTTACATACATAAATTATTAATATAATATTATTAAACGTTACATATTCTAATAATCTATCATACGCACTGGGTGTTTTATATTTCCTTTCTACCTAAATACATATGATAATAATATCTATATGAGATAATCTAAATAAATGCATTTTACACTCACAAGTGAATCAATTGACCCTGTATTTGCTAAATATATTAAATTGGTATCAGTATTATATATATATATATATAAATATATAATCGATCATATATTAATAACATATATCTATATGCTACACTTGTTGATATTCATTTTGAAAAGTTAAAATAATATATAGAAATGGTAAACAACTAGTGATAGTGACGTTAAATGGATAAAATAAATATGTTACTAATACAACTAATAAATAAATTAAAAATACTTAAATACATCACAACCATTTATTCAGTAAATAAAATAGACCGCAGAGTGCAGGGGTTTCACTTATTTAAATATTTATAAGGTATTCATACATGTTAAATATACATTGGTTCATAAAATATTGAGTATGTTTAGAAAAATACTCTAAGAGATGAAATATCGGAATATGTTTTGTAAATATGTTAGTTATCGATTGATATCTATATTTAAATTTAATATGAAAATGTTATATGAACTACAGATTAAGTTAATTTTAATTGAAATATTTATTAATGACAAATCATTACCGAAAAAAAATACTAAAATATTTCAAACGTAAATCAAATCTATCTAATTTCTTTTGTTACAAGGTCATTCAGGGAGGGATGGAGGTATCACAATATATTTTTTTTTCTATCCTACTTCTAAATGGACTCGGAGAGGAGAACTCATGTGTTCTAAGTCACACGAACTCTCCTTTCGACGTCCATGGACTTTAACCTACTCTACATATATCTATATGGAATTCGACGGTCGTCGAATAAAAATCTTTGTGGAGTTCGTCACGGGAAAATAGACAATCTTTGGGTGCTTTACATGTCGATATATAATACCAGTCGAGAACGACAGACCGACAGATTACAATATATATTATACTTAGTAAATTCCGTTAAATATATGTATTCTCCAGTATACATTGGACTGAAGAGACACACCAGGTTTTGACAGATTTGAGATAATCTCAGCTTCCTCAGTTACGGGGAGCGGCTCATGCTCAGTACTGGGAAAGGATTGAAGTAACTTGTTTTGTTGAAAAATAATAACTAAATTACGATAATTTAAGTGAAAAATAAAAAAAAGGAATGTAAAAAATCTTTAACATTAATAAGAAAATTTCAAAATAAAACTTGAAAACCAACATATATATAGAAAGTAAATCTTACTGGTGTGTCCGTATACATTATTGAGAATATAGTATACAAAACATATATTATATATCTTAAAATAAGGAATGTCCTCAATAAATACTCATAGCTTACCGAACTACGGGCCGCGAAGGAAGACACGTTCATTGCAAAAAATATACAAACTTGTGTCAAGTCGGGCTAGTAGCATTACTACTAGTAAAATGCTAGTAAACAATTACTAACATAACTATACTAGTTCAAGTGAACTACTACGTTCGATTTTTAAATCAATATGTGAAAAAGCCTTCATTTCGTTGTTATTTTTATTAATTTAAAAAACGAACGTATTTTACTAATTATGTTAAACTAATATAAAAGCTAGGAATACAAAAATAATTAAAAATGGACCAACGCTCATTAAAAAACCATTTACTAAAGTTTTTTTTGTGAACAAGTAATTGTCAGAATCAACTTTAATTTGATAATTGGTACTGCCAGTATTAAAAATATATTAGCAATATTTTTATAAAAAACTGTAATATTTTAAAAATACTGACAATAGTTTAACGGTAAAAATCCAATTTTAAAATAAAATAAGATAAAAACAAATAACAAATTCAATGACGGTAGTTAATAAAATCATTTAAGGACATCCTCTTATCAATAACTAACGGGACTCAGTCATCAACTGACCTCCAACGCGTACACACCGCTGAGAATAACGTCTCCACTAAATTAAACTTAAACCTATACCTATTATATACGTATTTTAGGCCAAATATTTAAGGCAATTTATAACTAATTAATAAAAATATAAATATCTATTAAATTATGCTTCAATACTCATGTTGAAAATATTTTTTATAAGAAGTAATGTAATAATAATTAAAAAATAATTAGTTAATTGGAATAAAATAAGGCTAATTCTATCTTGCTCCTATGTTTTTTCCAATTAAAAAAAATACATTTATCGAATGTACTACCATATTATTCTCCAACTGAAAATGTAATAAGAAATAAGATAACGAACATAAATATGTCTAACGTCATCAAAATAACACAAAATATCGTAACAATATAGGTCAGTTAAGACTGGTCCCCGTATAACATATCAACATTGAAAGGCACCCTCGGTTAACTGCTGCCGCAGCCGCACGCCGCAGCCACGCGTGTCAGGCCCGAGCGAGTAAACCACACAACCAACTAATGCGACTGTAACAATCATATACTTTCTATTCTAGATAATCATAGGGTCTAGGGGATGCTAGTGGGGGAGCGGGGAAAATGGTACATTGATGACCCAAACACATAATATGACATTTTCTTTCCCATTTTAGTTTACACATGCAATCCCAATGTAAGATTCATCCCATATAGCTCATTAAAAATATTGGTCCTTCGAGCCGGATCGATTGAAACAAACGTCAGATTGAATAAAAATATCTAAGCTGGTTGTAAATGGTTATGAGAAGAACTCAATGTCACACGCATAGCTTCGGTTCAACAACGCACAAAAAAAAAAAAATTACCCACAAACAAAAAAAATCATGCGATGAAAATGTCTCTTATTTCATTAATTTAACTCACACATGGTATGAAAGCTGATATCATAATATTATAAAAGTTACGGTCAAACTATTTTTCCATATGAAAACTACGTAGTATATATAATACTAGGTTAAAAATTATTAACATTATCTGAATTATAAAAAACTTATTAATATTAATTGATATAGCACGTGTTATATAGTTCCACGCTACGTCTTCGCTTATATTCAGTCCTGTAAGTCTAGCTACCATGCTGTACATCATAGGTTGGCAATCTTTTATGAGCACTATTGAAAGGCATGTTCCGATTTAACATGAATCTTCATTTTGAGTATATTTTGTATTCAGTTATTTTTAGGCCTCAAAGAACCCCTTCTCCCTCCTTAGTACACCCGCATGATGTTCACAAACCCTTATATTTAAGGTAGCTACAAATCTGTCTCAACAATTTTTTTCTTACATTATTTGTGGCAAACAGTTATTTTAGACCGCTAAACGATACAACGGCTTTTTACAATTTCGTGTATACATAGTATATCCGTAGGCCAATCACATTATTTTATATAGAACCTCATAAATAAAGTGGTCGCGATAAGTTCAAAGTTGTGTCGCTTCTCGCCGAGCATTTCGTACACGTCATCGCATAAAGTACGGAGAACGAGTTCCATCAAGCGTTCTGAATCTGGACTATCAGGTGTAACACAAAACATATCGTATACGGTCATATGTTTTACTTTTATACGGAAAACTATAAGGGCGGAACTATTCAGAACAACTCATAAGAGTTTCTCACTTATTCAGAAAACAATACGGGTGTAGCTGTTATGAGTAACTCTGAAGAGTTAGAATATTTTCCGTCGTCGATACCACCATGGGATTTTACCGCGATACTTATATATAGACAAAATATAATATCCGATATTACATAAATTTATAGTTGCTTTAGTTTCAGACTAAGAACCAAAAATAATTTAAATTTTTTTTTACCCATTATCATGACTTGTTTATACGTTAGACCAGCCTGAGAACACTTGAGTACTACTCAAAATACATATTCACTTTTATTGTATTTTATTTTTTGTATTTTAATTCACATGACGATAAGTGTACAACTCACCATCAGTATACAAAGTGAAATGTATTGTTGTCTTACTTTCCCAATCTCGTATATCAAAAAAGTGTACATTTTACTATGTAGGAATTCATATTGTATTTTTTGTTTACTTCACTGTACAGTAACCGAATCGTATGTTTGTATAGATTTATACAATCATGCATAAAAGGCGATATACTAATAAATATAAAAATCACTCTTATGTATATATATATATATATATATATATATAAATTATGTTTGTTTGGCCCTTATTGACGCTGAAATGGTAGGAAATAGAGCAGTGTATCTTAAGGAACTTTAGTCGGAATTTTCTGGCAATAAAATGATATCGATCACGTAATTGATAGGGGTACAGCTTGTAAATAATAAAGTATATAATTTTTAACATACGAGATGGAGAATGTCGATTTCTCCGTGTGGACGTGCTAGAGACGCGCGCGCGGGCGTACGGCGAGGTAGAGCAGCAACGCGGCGAGCGCGAGCGCGCGCAGCAGGTGCGCAAGCGCGCGCGCCAGGTGCCGTGCCGCCCGCCGCGTCGCCGCGCCTAGTGCGCGCGCTGTGACGACCTCCGCCCGACATCATCCCGTGCCGCACTTGCCGCTCTCGAACACGCCCTGACGTATATATTAAATAAATATCTTTGGAAAACTCACACACGGCTATCTGACCCCAAACTAAGTATTAGTTTGTAATATGGTGATCAGAAAACTGATAAACATATGTATATGTATATAGAATTATTTTAAATACATATATACATATTCCATTCCATTCGTAAAACTGTTACGAGTCATTGATATTTTTGAAAAAATACCTTTCTGAAGAAGGGCGAGAAGGCGACAAGGCTGTCCTTAGTGAGCGGCTCGGCGTGCAGCGCGCAGCGGCGGTCGGCCGCGCACACCGACAGCAGCCGCCGCAGGAACGACTCCAGCTGCGGCCGGCGCGCGCGCGCCAGCGCCTCAGACGACCACAGCGCGCGTCCCGGGAACGGTATCGCTGCCACCTGCACAGTACATAGCAGGTGGCATCAGCCCGATAACAAAGTCGAGTATATAATGATCTATGCACACGCGTGTTATACGAGTTTCAATACGGTTTTGTGGAAAAAAAAACACTTTAAGTTGAGTGTTTTAATTATGTGTCACGGTGATAATGTCTTCTATCTCAGACCACTATTTCAAACTAACCCCTTTTCTTTCTCCAACCCACGTAAACGAACTTAATAAAAAGCTGTATTATGCGAAAAAAAAATATATTTAATAAACAATAATTATATACAAAAAAGGAAAAAATATATATACTAAATGCATCCTACCATGCGGCGTGGTAACGAATGCCGTGGCTGTGCGCGGTAACAGCTGATCTAACCACCGGTACAGATATGTCACATCAAAACTGTTGAAACCAAGATACACAGCAGCTCTACCTTCTCGCCATAGAGTCTCCTCGCAGCAAGGTACAGGTCCCGGAAGCGGCGGTAGCGGCGCAGCAGCTGCCACCGCGCGGCGCCGACCCGTACGCGCACCTCGTACTCGTGGTGCGTGCCCGCGCCCGCGCCGCGCGTTACCCATCCCGGCACACTCACCACTTCCGCTGTACATGTAAAATAATATTAAATTAAGTCATACTGTTCTAACCGTGGCTCTCAAACTCGTTAATGGCAACTTAAATTGCTCCTTAATACAAATCTCTATATCAATGCTATAGGAGCGATTTGAGTAACCGCATCCCACCACGCTAGTTCAGTGCCGATTAGTGCACTATAAATGACTTCGATTCAATTCTTTGCAACCTATATAGAAAAATAAAGATATTTTTTGTCACTCATTGGTCCTTCGAGCCATACTTGGAAAACCTAGGAATATGTAGTTTATTTTTGTTGCGTCCTTGATTGACAACAACAATCCTTGTTGTGATAATTATGATATTCAAGATTGATTTGCTATAAATTATTGTAAACTGATAGGATTTGGTATGATATAGAGTATTAATTTTAACTAGACTGATTTTACTATCGAATTATTTATTGAATAAATATAATAAAATGATGGTAATGATTGATTAAAGATTACTGAGCACGCGCGGTCGTGTTGCTATGACCGTTTGATGCGGACCGTGTCTGATGGCCTACCCGGTTCTAATTAAAAATGTATGCTATTAAAATAATCGAGCGGCTGCAGTAACTTGTCAACGCAGCAAGATGTACGAATTGCCTCGTACAATTTAAAAAAATAATAATACTCACAGAAATCTATTGGATGCATAAGTCCTGCTGTGTTGTAATCCTGAAAAGAGTACAATGCTGTGAATAACTGTACGTTTTATTAAGAGCATTGGATAAAAATATATTGAATTTCGATTACTGTTCATTAGGGATGTGCCGACTATGAATTTGCCGACTAGTCAATTAGTCTTAAATTTTGACTTAATTATTACAAAAGCAAAATATATTTGGAAATCACTTTTATTTGGAAATCATTTTCTTAAATTATTTAAACAGTAGTAGGTTTGGACACTAAGTCAGCCGATTAGTCGGCCTCTTCACGACCTACTAAAGAACACAACAAAAAAAAATTAGCTTTACTTTGTTCATAAAACTGAGAAGACAATAAGAAGCCGGATCGTCGACGCTGTTTACCGAATCGTCACCGACTACAATTGCGGCCGGACAGATTTACCGACTAGACGGCACATCTCTACTGCTACTACTGATGATAATTGTTTACACCACTGGTACAACACTATTAAAAAAATTAAAAATAATACTAACCGGTACTTCAATAGGCAGGTCGATGTGCGGATGCGGGTGGTGCTCGTGGTCGCAGTGTCGGTGCGGCGCGGCGAGCGCGTGCTCCCGCCAGTTCGACTCCGACGGCAATTCATCGTTCGACGTCGACACGTTGTCGGACGCCTCCACTTCCGTTTCCTTTAGCCTGACCAACAATATATAAATATACAATCCATTGTTGATTCTAAGGAATCCGCAATTTTCAGCAACAGCGGGCGCGGTCGGTAGGATTATCGGTGACTGCTAGTCACGAAAATTTTCGAGCTCTATCGAGCTATAAGGGCACGTATAGCTCTAGGTCACGTTTATTTATTTTATTTATTTATTTAAGGTTTACCAACAGTTTTGGTATGAAACAAAGTTTACACTTGATAATGTCTTATACAATATGACAAAACTAATAACAGGCAAACGCCGCATGCTTTATGGAAATCAATTACAAATATCCTGCGGGTTGTTTATAATAAATGCTGATTTTCGAGGTGGTAGTCGTAATAACCTGACAATAGCAAAGCAAGAAGTATAACAAGATCAGTGGTAATTATGCGCGACGATTAAGTAAAAACACAAGACCGGAGTTTATCAATCCCATGGAAGCCAATATCCAAATCGTTCGTTTGCAAACGTTAAGATTGGAGGATAGTCAAGTTTAAAAAAAATTACTATACAGCAAATTTAATTTTTGAGGTAATCTGAAGATGCAAAAATAGAACTGTACATTATACAGCAACCTAACATATGCACACATTACCTATTGAGCAAGGGATCCTCAAAGTATCCGTTGTGCGTGTGCGCGTGCGCGTCCACATCGCAGCCGTTATCGTCCGCCGTACGCTCGACGTGCATGTCGCTCTCGCTGAGCGTCAGCGACGGTGTTTCCTGGATTGGCGTCACCATGATGCTGCGCCTCGACGGCTGGTTGTCGAAGAACGAATACTGCAGCGCCATCTCGAGCCGCACGTACTTCTTTTGCAGCTCTTGGAGGACCTGGATGTTATAAACATTTCATTTCATAAAAATAAAATGTATGTGTACTTATGTACGCACGTAAGAAGTCTTTGGCGTTACAAGATAAAGTGTCTAAAAATTTTATTTTTTGCGTTATAATACGATTGTAGAAAAAACGACACTAATAATAGAAAAAAACTAAAATGTTGACTAGTTAACTTAATGGTGTCTCTTTTTGTGACGATGTGCGTGCGCATCGTAAAAGTTTACTCTCATAATTTTTCTCTTAAAATGGATTAAGTTGTGCGGAGTTAGCTCGTTCACTTAGTTAATTTTACGTGTAAAAATATTATCATTAAAACCAACAATCATTTTACTCTCAAAATAAAAACAACTAAACAATTAAAATTTCGGAAGAATTTTTTCGGCATTGCCACCTTTCATATAAATATTCCTCCAAATAAATAAAAAACGTTAATGTCAATAACCTTTATAATTAGTTACATTTTGTACACTAGATGGCCCCTGGCAAAACTCAGTTTACCACTTAACTATGTTAATCATAACGTCACAATAACTAAAACAGCTGTAAAATCTGGATCGAACCGGTTTAAACCAGCACAAACTCAACTACACTACTGCACAAACACAACTACAGTAAGCAACTGACCGCTATCTGCCGGTTGAGTTCCTCCTTGGAGCAGTCGTTCTCCAGCGAGGAGATGACGAGCATCTTCTGCGAGGCGATCCGCGAGCACAGCCGCTGCATCGCTCGCAGCGCCTCCGCCTCCGTCACCTGCCGACGGGACTTGCCCTCGCCTGATACCACAAATAAGAAATATGTGCCAAAATTGCAAGTCGACAAATGCTATTACTTATAAAAGAAATACTCGACAACAATTCATGACAATGGAACTTAATAATACTGTTTACCATTATTATATATTTTTTTATTTATATTATTTTAAATTAATTTTATTATTTTAGTTATTAAGTTCATTATATTGTATGTCATCGAGGCAGCACCTAAGCGAGCCTATATTGAAGAACTTAGCAACCTTAGCCTCCACAATAAATATGTATGAGTTTGACTTTGAAAAAAACAAATGAAAACTTTGAAAAATACCTCGGCCACGATTTTAAAATATTTTTTTACAAATAAACTTGACATACAAACATCTCAAGTTTATATGTCAAAAATTTCTGATACACATATAAACGCATTTTTTTGAGTCTACCAAAGTTTTAGAGACTATATTAAGGAAAAGAAACGGAGAAATTACATCCTTGGCACATTTTTTAAATAAATGTACAATCGTTTCAAGGTATTCCTACAAATTATAAACTAGGCTAGGATGGACGGATACAGGTTGCGATACAGTTATTTCCAGGCGTGTTCCAGTTCCAGGTGTGTCACATAATCGTCTATCTTGTAGCAAGCCTTCACCTATAAGCTATGATTTTACGTCATTTCATATAACAAAAACACGTACCAAACTTCAATGTACAATAAAAAAAAACAAATATTTCTTTTTGATTTCTGGCTACGAGACATACGAGGTGGAGAATGTGACCTGTTGGTCTAGTGGTTACTGAACTAAGCCGGAGGTTGTGAGTTCGATCTTCGCCCAGAACAAACATTTCTGTGAAGACCTGAAATGTTTGTTCTGTGTCCGAGAGTAACAAAATATCTATATATGTATTTATAAATATATATGTATGTTTATCAGTTGTCTGATCACTATAGCTAATACTAGTTTTGGGTCAGGTGGCCGTGAGTGAGTTGTCCTGAAGTAATAAAAGTAGCACGACCTGGAATTATTGCACGGTGTACCTGCTATCCTCCGTCGATATTTAGCTCTCTGATGGCGCTCCTCAGGCGACCGCTCCACCGAGCTGGATGACTGGCCCTCCACTATTCGTGGCTGCAATTAAACATACAACAATATATATATGTTATATAGTCTATTATATTAATGTGACTAACTTTGAATTGCAGTTGTCTTAAAAAAGTTATATTTTTTGAGCAAATAAGCAACCGATTTGAGGAAGAATTTTAAGTGTTTAATATTTAAATATACAATCATCTGTTTCTCCAGCACCCAAGTATATGATGATAGGCCTACTTGTAGAGTACTGGACTATCCTCAGAAATGAAGAGATCAATGCTGATTGGTGGAAAACCCAAGTGTCGGAAGTTTTTAAACGACCCGAAGAGACCGTCGATGGGGCTCAACTTTCTCCATGTGACGATGTCAAAAGATGTATGAATGTCATCAATCCGCATTAGGCCAGCGTGGTGGAATATGGCTTGTACCTCCCACATTATGAGTGGAGACTCGAGCCCAGTATTGGGGCAGTTATGGGACATAGCCACTTCTCTTGCGCACCCGGTGGTTCTCTGAACAACGAACATAATGGTCCACTACTGAGCAGTCTCCTCATCACTGAGAAGGCATAGAGCAAATTCAGGAAACGCTACTTCAATGCTGAATATAAAGCATACCTTGTGATAATCCTCAGTACTGGACATGTCATCGCTATCGTCAACCGACGGGCCCAGTTTGAACTTCGGCTTCGGCGCCTCTTCGCCGTTGGTCACGGGGGGGTCGCTGGGGGTCGTCGGTGTCGCGGGGGTCGTGGGGCTCGTGGTGACCGGCACCGGGGATAACTCCGGGAACGGCTTCGGGGATGACGTAGCCGTGTGGAAAGTGTCGTCTGTGTTGAGAGTCGAGTTTGGAGAAGGGAGTGGATCCAGACTGAGGCTTAGACTGAAACGATGTTTATCGTTAGTTTTATGTATCACATAATTACTCTTGCTTTCCAGAAGTGTAGAGTGTTTTCGTGCGATGCAACGGTAATGTGTAACAGGAAGCCGGGGAAGCGCGCGTTATTTGATTTACGTGACACATGTAAGTCTTTTTCTACTGTAAAAGATGACGTTTTGTGCTCATTTAAGGCCCTTATTTCCTTTCATCAACGGCTCCACCTACTACTTCCACAGAAATTATGGTAGGAGATCGTGGCCTCAAATATTCAAGTTCATGGGCATCCAAAACTCTATATGAATGAAAAGTTGAGAGTAGGTGTGTGTGTTTTTATTTGTCTAAGTGTCTGCGTGTGTGTGTTTTTATTTGTCTAAGTGTGTGCGTGTGTGTGAGCTAACCTGAGTCTCTTGGCGCGGAAGTGCTCCCTCTCATCAGCTGAGAGCGGCTCTGGCGGGTCCTCTCGTGGCCGCAGCACCAGCTCCGACTTGCAGCGCTTCACGCCCTCCAGCGGGGACGTATCGCTCTCTTCCTCTGAACAAACATAGCACATAGTATAATTCAACTCTAAAATTAATTAATAATTTTCTATAGATTTATTATAAATTTTATTACACTGTACCAAGTTGTTAGTCAAAATGGATGTTTATTATGTATGGTATACATAATTTCATAGTCTAGACTTTTGCGTCGCTCTTCAACAACTGAGCAAACAAAGCAACAATAATTCCCCAGTCCTACTTCCAACCTCCACCGCATCACTTAGGTCCACTGTCTCTCCAACCAGGTCAGTATCAGGGTACGCCCATGACCCGGTCCATATAGCCAGTGTATAGCCTCACCAGCATCAGCCAGCGCGTGCTGCAGCCCCCGCTCGCGCGCCGCCAGCAGCGCCAGCTCGGCCTGCAGCCGCTCCACCTTCACCCGGTGTGCGGCCACACTCGCCACGCGTGTCTGCAGCTCCTGTTCCAGAGTCTCCAGCTCTTTTTTCTACGCGTTTCCAAAAAATGAATTCGTTATTTTTAATATCTATGATTTGGCCACTTTTAATATCTATGGCCCATTGATCTAGTTTGTCCTGGGTGAGAATCGAACCCACGACCTCTGGCGAATCAGTCAAGTATACTAAACACGAGACCAACAGGCCAGTCAAATCTATACATTAAAGAAAAGTTGGAGTGACCGTTTCTACCTGATTTTTACTAAGTGCATATGTATACAGGCACACGGTACATACCAAAGTAACTTTTTGTACAATTTTTGTGTATCTTTCTGTTTGATTATTCCGGCTAATCTCTGAAACTGCTTGACCGATTTTAACGGGAATTTGACTAGCAGATAGCTGATATAATAAGGGGTAACTTAGGCTACCTTTATTTTCTACTGTTCTATTCTTACTTTTTTGTTAAATCCACGCGACTTCGTGGAAATAAATAAATAAAAGTTGTTAGTAATAACCAAGTGCATTAATCCACACTTGGCAAGCGTGGTGTACTGTGGCCTGTACCCTCACATTGTGAGAGAAGACCTGAGCCCAGTAGCAGAGGTTACTTACATGCCTTTCAATCGTCTCTCTGATGGAGTTGGCGGTGCCGGGCTCAGCCTGCTGCAGCAGGTGCATTAGAGACTCGGTGGATGTCTCCGAGGCGGGGCTGTCCGGACTCTCGGGGCTCGGGGTCTGCCTCTGTGGGACACGAGACTATAAGGGTCTTATCACACAAATATATCACACGTTTTTAAACAATTAAATTTAAACTTAACAAATATAAATACTGTGAAATTAGACTAGCTGATAATATTTTGGTTATAGAATAAGCTGCCTGTGTCGGTGTTCTCGTCCACGTATGATGTAGAAGTCATCAAGAGAGGTGTGAAAAGGCATTAACTAGGTTAGTGCACCCAACACTTTAGACATCATCGCCACTTACCATCAGGTAGAACCAATGTTAAGCATTGGCTTATGCAACTTGCTATTACTGCAATTTACACCGTCATTTCACCCAGTTGATCCATTCAACTTCATTGATTCGTTGGTGGTCACGGGAAGTCTTGCCCGAAATGATGGGTATAAATTACAAATAATCGTAAGTACCCGTTACAGCTTTAAACAGTTTAATGTGTACTAGGGTGAAAGTTTAACATGCGAAATGTAGTAACAATGTTACATAAAGCGTTGCGAATTACTTTAGAATAGTTTAATAAATAAATATGGACTTTCCGAATATAAAAATCTATTATTATAGTAACAACTACAAGAACTAACTAACTAAACATCAAAAGCAATGTAAATGGAATGTTTTTATGAGTGTACAAATAGTTTAATTAGAAATGGTCTATTTCTTTTCATCTTGACATAACCTCAAGCATTTAACTTGCTGCATATTGTTTATATTAAACCCACAAAAAAAACAGTTGACAATAAAGAATACAATATTATAAATATAATTCATTTCTTAGTAACCATCACATTATACGTATAACACGATAGATAGATAGGCAGATATGCCGTACTCAGAGTCTTTAATGGTTACTTAAATAGCTAATTAGTACAGATTTTGTAAACATTGAATTTATGACAATAGTATTATATTTTTATTAGAATAGTATTAGGGAGAGATTTACTGCAAGATGAAAAAAAAAACAGACCATAGTAAGTTACCTCATCGAGTCGAAATCCCTGCGCGACCAGCTGCCGTATAGAGGACGTTATGAACTCCTCCAATTCCCCCTTCTTGCCCCCAATCTTGCTCTGCGTCTCTGATATCTGCTGTTCCTCCTTGTCAATCTATAGGACGGGGGGCGGCAACGTAAAAGAAATAAAAATAGTGAAACAAAAAACAGATGTTCCGATTTGTGTTTTACACGTGTGTCCAGGTTGAAGTATTGGTATATGGTAGAATATAAACAATAATATCCCGGCAAATAGAATTTTATACATATTTTTTCAAGTAAAGTAAAGTAGGTTAAGTAGTACAGAAATATAATATATCGATAGTAAGTAAATTACTCAAAATAAAAGTTGGTGATCAAGAAAAATAATCACAAATAATTTGAATACTTTTAATAAGCATTAAATCGCGACGATCAGGGTTTTTAATAATCACACACACAAACACAAAATTCAGAACATCCTACACAAACAAGCACATTCCAAGGAGGTACAATACATGCACTAGCAGATCGTTCTAGGTAGTAATAAAAATTTATCCTACATCTAATTAAATATGTATAAATTGTTCTCAGGAACTTCACATACCTTCGACAACATAATATTCACTCAGGAGTAATATTCACTCTTCACAATATTTTCCTTAACTATCCATCTAATATATAAATATAATGCAATGAATTAATTTGTGGATGGATGGATAAAGATGGATGGATGGATCGTTACATGGATGGAGATTCGTTACTCTTTCCCGCGAAACTACATCACAATAAAATTTGGCACAGGGATAGATTACGGCCTGGCATAACACATAGACTACTTTTTATCAGCATAAAACGCGGGCGAAGCCGGAAGCAGACCCTAGTATACTTACAAATAAATAATTTTGAAAGTTGATGCGAGCAGGATTTAAAGACCAGGAGACCAACATTCAAACTGGCTGCCGACAAACTAATAATGGTAACTACTTTGTAATCCAAATCACAAAAGGTCGAAACATTCCATCTAACCTTTCTAAAAATACAATAGTTTTTACAGTTCAAAAATCACAGTTTTCTTATAAAACCAATGTCGCAGTTTTCTTATATATATATCACGCTAAAAATTTACACACTAATATCTTCAGTCGAAACAAAATTTCAACGTCATATTTGTGGCATTTGTAAAATAAACGAAAAAAAAAAACTGATAAATATCATTTTTTAAAGTATCTTTTCACACAAAAAATTATTTTCAAGTTTTGTATGGATGACATAAACGGACAACACACGTTCTCGAGTGTAATGCAGTGCAACCATACCACACAGACTATAAGCTTTGCAGCGAAAACATTGTTGTGATAATGATAATATTATTAAACAATGCGGTCGTTCACTGTACATTACATTCTTGATAATAGCTTTATAACTCATATATTTCCTATCGCCATAATATAAAAGAGACAGTTTGTAGGGATGGAGAGTTTTGTAGTTTGCAGGGATGTTTAAATGATCTGCCCCGAAAAAGCTGCTGAAATTATCAATCTGAATGTTATATATGTATGTATATATATAGCACAGAAATACATACATTTGTTTTATTTTTTGTTGTATATTTGAATTGTTGTTATTATGTATTGTTTATTTGACAGGCCGGTTGGTCTAGTGGTTAGTGAACCTGACTACTACACCGGAGGTCGTGGGTTCGATTTCCACCCA
>DWJZ01004775.1:0-14904 GCA_018249125.1 Asbolis capucinus
AATTTTCAACTCAAACTACTAAGAAACAAAAAAGTTATCGATTTTCGACATGGATCGTACCATTTCGTCCCATAGTGCGTCTGCCCGTTTGTCTATGAAAGCATAAAAAACTCAGACTGCTAATCCTCCAATTTTTATGGGCAACTTTCCCGTCGTTTCGTTTCGTAATAAAACAAAGAAAGAAAGAATAAATATTTTTTGGCGGTTAGCGCAACACATGAATAAAAGAAGTTTTTAAATAAACATTGAACTGATTTTTCATTGTTGGACTGGAATGTTTGAATGTCCTGATGAAATAAATATAGGTATGGTCGAAAGAAAGCGTAAATGCTGTAAGTAAAAATGCAAGTTTTCAACAGAGCCGTAATATATTGAATAAATCGAAAATAGATCATAACTTGAAAATTATCAGATGCCTGTGAAATATCACAACTGTATACACAATAATAACTGTGTCTTGTAGTGTTCAATGAGATTTTTTTCTAATTTCAAGAGTTATTGTTCTCTGTGGAAAACTTGTTTTTATTAAACGACTAAAAATATATGGCAATATTTTAGTAATGAAAATGCCAAGTTAAGTGGAGTTTTTATTAATTAATGTTTAATCTTCCATTGTATTTTTTTGTTAGCATAAAACGTAGAAAATATATTAAATCAATTTAATTTTAAGTAACATTTTTAGACGCTTTCGTTCACCCGACCAAATTTTCGCCGTTGTCCTTTAATAAAAAAAATTATACGATGTTAAAAACTGTATCTTCCCGTGACGTAATTATCGTCCAATTACGAAAGTCAAGTTGCGTCTAAACTTTACTTAATGCAACTGAAAGTGTTGCCAGATGTGACGGATGTTTGTTACTGTTTTCTTTGGCGGAGCGTCTGCACACAGATGAATTATAACTTTTGTTATCATTGTCTTTCCGGACATTAAAATACAATAATAATATAACGTGTTGTTTTTAATTTATCGTCGTCTTAACGATCGTTTGTTTTTGATTGAAGTTTTTTTTAATGCGGTTGATGTTTGAAGATTCTAGAATTTTGTACTAAACTTTTCAAAAAGATAGAGGAACGGAAACTATTATTGGAGTTTTTAGTAAGGATGATTTTTAGAATTTTAGTCTGTGAGTTTGTGCGTTCTATTTCTTCAAACAGTGGCGTAACTATAGGGTGGCAAGATTGACAAAATGCCACGGGCCTCAGGCCTGACGAGGCCCCAGGCTGCGAGGCTGTGACTTCAGAACTTTTTCACTAAATTTAGTAAAAAATATATTTTTTATATATATACTCAAAATCGATTAAAGATACAACCACCGACATAATCCAAATAATTCCTTGTTTAATTATACCATAGATAATATTATTATTTTATTTTAAACTACAGATTTATTATATACTTTTAAAAATATTATTATTATATACTTTTGTTTTAATACTAATTATATACTTTTGTTTGAAAATCATCTATCTCAGTGATTTATAAAAATTAAATTACAATGAGACCATTTTTCTTAGGGCCCCAGTCCATAGATTTGCCACGTACCTCAGATGGTACAGTTATGCCACAGCCGTAAAAGAATTGGTTTGCTAGTCCATACTAAAAACCTTCAATACTTATTTCCCCTAAATATGTTACAGATGATATCACGATACGATATGATAATCCTAATATAAATCCGAAAGTTTGTGAGGATGAATGAATGAAGAACGGATCTGAATAAAATGAATGAATGAGTGATGAATAATAATGATTGACACAACTTTCTTTGTTGCCAACAGGTCACCAGTGACCCCAGTGCCTTTAGTCCACTCGTTGAACCTCAACGGCGGCGGTGACGTGGCGATGTTAGAGCTGGCCGGCGACAACTTCACGCCCTCGCTGCAGGTCTGGTTCGGTGACGTGGAAGCTGAGACTATGTACCGGTGTGCTGAGTCTATGCTGTGCGTTGTCCCGGACATATCGCAGTTTAGGGGACAATGGCTGTGGGTTCGACAGCCTACGCAGGTGAGAATTTGTGTACTTTTTTGCTGATTTCGAAAAAGGAAATTCTCGATTTGATTTTTTTTATGTTCGTTTCCTTGTTTCTTTTTACAGCTGATGATTGGTAATGTGGTCTTATTTATTCCTGAAAAACAAATTTTAATGATAATTTAATGATAAATTATTTAAATCATTAATTTCATTACTTTCGATGGGAATATTTGTCGTTATTGTGTCAGCATTGGTGATGTAACGAATGTTAGCAGTCTTATTTGCGATATTTGCATTTTGTTACCTATTCGTTAAAAAAATGCAATTGGTAACATCAATTGTCAGCATCAACTACATATTCTTCTAAACCCCTTTTAGGATGAACTGTTCTTGACGAAACACGACGCTCGCCCTTGTATAAGACACCGACTAATAGTTGGGATTTAAATATGGTGGAATTTTTTAATCGAACAATCACGAGACATTGACGCTTTGACGCACTCTCGCTTTGGCTTCAACCTATAATTGGCCCACTACTGACCACGAGGTCTCACCTCAAACTGAGGAGCTTAGGGCATACTCCACGTTGCTGCAATGCGAATTAGTTAGTGGCCAACTCAAGTGGCAGGAGTTTTATGCCGTCCGAAGGCCTCCAACATGGCTTAAAGAACGCTATCTTACGACAATAACCGGGACCGATGGCTTTGAGTGCCCTCCGATGCACAGCGTTCATGAAATTTTTGTAAGTGTCGGTCACTCATCCTAGTACCGACCGCGCTCGCTGTTGCTTTACTTTTTCGACCAATGACATTCGAAACAAGCCGCCGGGTCATTAATGCTACGCCCGCCTCACTTACCTTTGACTGAAGTTTTGGTAGAAGAATATATATTCACCTATAACTATTCAGGTACACAAGGTGTCAAGTTGGAAAATAAATGTTGTTGTCAGACTATTACAATGAAACTAAAAAGCGTAGGGACATTTTTTTTATGTATTATAAGATAATGTTTAACTAAAATACCTCTAGATGTTATATGACGCTGTTTTAGATGGTAAAGCGCTTTAATTAAAAAAAGACTTTTCAGTCCTGTTTCTCTTAAAAAGGACATTTTTAACACTTCAGGTCCCAGTATCACTGGTGAGGAACGACGGCATTATATACGCGACGGGGCTCACGTTCACATACACGCCGGAGCCCGGCCCGCGGCCCGTGTGTCCTCCGGTAGATGACGTCATGCGGCCGGAGCCCACCGCCCCCTGGCACCACGACCACGCCCTCCAATAGCCCACAGACTGCAGGCTGGACAGTCTGCAGTGAAACCCCTCTCGCCTTGTATTATACCCAGTATCCAAAGATGAACTGTGTACAGTGATAGAAGATTGAAGAGAGCGGTGAGTGATTTGACTTGTGTAGATTCGATTGTGCCTCACGCCTACTTGTTATAATACTGCCCTAATTGTGACGATTTTTATACCTATTGTTGTCTCTGTTATGTAATTGCTCTGTGTCGCCCGCGGTTAGGGCTGTTACACACGGACTATATTTATTGAAGCGATTATTTAGTACTCACTTCGATATTACGTTCAATATACCAGTTACATTAAACGGAAATGGTGATTAGGACTTTGTTATAATAAGTAGACTATAAGTTTTACATGTCGAGAACGCTTCGTTTCTAAAATATAACGACATTCGCAAAGCGAAACGTGAATTTATTTATGAAACTTCGTGAGTTTGGTGCCTAAAATTATAATAATTCTATATAATTACGTTTATTCTCGAGATTATGACACCAAAATCCTATAAAATAGATTAGAGCACGTTCACAATAACAGATTTTTTTACACTAAATAGAATATAAATGACTGATAACCGAATATTAATTTAAGTTTTATGTACACTACTTTCAAGATCAAAGTTATATTTATGTATTAAAATAATATTTTCTGCCACGTATCTTGTTTCTGAGGATTGAAATGAATTAATTCGTTCGCCCTATCTAATAATGTGTTATTTTTAAGCAGATCCTAGTAAATAAAAATAACTTTCATGTCAGGAAAACTGTTCCTATACGGCATTTAAAAGCGCTGACGAAAATTACTGTAATGAAACTTTTCGCGCAAATAGATCTCCGCTCTGTTTTTTTTTTGGGGCCAAATAGCTGTAATCCATGACCACTCGATGAAATTTTGTTATAGTATATTGAATAATTAACTT
This sequence comes from Asbolis capucinus, assembly GCA_018249125.1. Taxonomy (NCBI): domain Eukaryota; kingdom Metazoa; phylum Arthropoda; class Insecta; order Lepidoptera; family Hesperiidae; genus Asbolis; species Asbolis capucinus. The sequence continues at coordinate 4,192 of DWJZ01004775.1, forward strand.
TTGAAAGTAACTTTTGTGTTGTTTGAATAGTATCTGAGTGCTGTTGCATAATTAAATAAATTTTGAAATGTATGTGTATGTATTATATTAATTTTGAATCGATATTGATAAGAATATAACCGCAGGAAAATGGTTTCAGCTTGCACTTGTATTCTTCACACAAAACTATTGATAACATTATTTTGATTAAACTTTTCGTGATGAAAATGTTGAATTTTATGTCGTATTAATTACAGAAAGTCGAAGTTTTACCTGAATTCAATTAGATTTCTTGCTTCAGACCAAAAGGCTTTTTTAAAAATAACATTATTTAATGTGAGTTACATTTGAAGTCGAATATACAGATTGACTTCGGTTATAAAGCCTGGTAAATTAACTCAATATCTCATACATAAAAGTCATCTATTATGTTTAAAGTTACCGTGAAATAAAAAACTTTTTAACTTTATCTCATCTCATCATATTCGTGAAAAATAAACTAAAACTTGAGAAAATTTCGACTTAACACAAATAGTACGACCATTCAAAATACCTATTTTAGTATTTTGTTGAAGAATCATTGTGTAAACGCAGCCTAATGTCCCGTAGTGACGTGACTGGGGATCAGTATCCGTGTGATGTACGTATGTATATTTGCCGAGATTTTAATGAACAACATAGATAAGTAGCTAGACTTAGTCCATAGTACACTATGTTATATAATTTTATATCAACAATAATTTGAAATTCTATTTATTTTACGTGAATCTAATTTTGTACAAGATTTATAATTTGGAAATACGAATCGATGTGTATTTATAAAACGTGTGATTATCGAACATTCCATGTGGGAAGTGTAATAAGAAGTACAAAAAATTAATATTTTTGTAGAAGAATTACAATATGATGGTACGGAATTGCCGATATATAAATAAATATGGTAGCTACAGTATTAAGAAGAAATTAGTATTACATAAAGTTAGAACGAACGTCAATTTGTATGAAAAGAGACTTTATTGGTTGATAAACTTTACTCGTGCATTTTTATTACATTTTGGTGTTTCTACGTAAAATGATCATATTTGAGAATTGACTGTTGTACAGATATTTACAGTGTGTATAACGTTGTACAACGAATTCCCGTGTTTTGAAGCAGTCATTCGAAAACATGAATATTTTAATAAAACTGAATTTAGATAACAAAAGTTTTTTATTGAAAACTCCTAATTCACGTCATTAAAATTCATTGCTATTGTTATTTCAGTTAAAATTGACAATTATAAATAATTAGGCAAATTTTGTAGCGTCCCCGTCGTGGCGCGTTACGGTAAAAAAAAAACTCCGTCATATTTTTTTCAGCGCGAAACTATTTGAGCCGCGCTTTAATTGAATTAAAAACTGGTGGGTCAAGTGTAATTAGCTGATTATGAATCAGAGTTAATCGGGAAATCAATGCCGAGTGTGGGAACGTCTTCAAAAAGTCTTCACATGATAATAACAAGTCTCCCCTACATACCGTTCCGCGCCGCTGCCCTCTCCTCGCGTAATTATCACAAGTTTATAGCATCAGCCATTGTTCGAGCTGAGATTTGGTATAAATGTTATATTTATGACATGTGAACAAACAATTCGCTACATGATTTAGTGAATTAAAATGCAAATTACTCGACGCCCCCATTAACTATGACTTTTCTATTGTCCGAAGCAATTTCTCTTATCTGTATGGGAAAACGGAATGCTTCGGTTTTTCTATCTATCATACGTAACTTTTTTCGTAGTTATTGTAAAATAAGGTTCGATTTGCTTCAGTGAGTCTAGTTTTTCTTTGATTTAATGAGGTAATATTAAAACTTTTAGAGGCATGCATGCATAGAGCGAAAAAAATATAGATAATTATATTTCGTCGTTTGACTCCTAACATCACGTACTGCCGCAGTCAGAGTCTGTACTTAAGACGCTCCTTTATAGAGATTCTGTACAATGAATCTTTTATTCGATTAAGGAGTTCTTACACAATTAAAATTGAGTTTATGATATATATAATATAATAAATTAATTTAATTATTTATGATATATTTATAATAAATTATGATATACATTTATTTAAACTTATTAATTTTAATTTAATGATCGAAAAAATATTGTATTTAAAAATATTTGTATGTCATCTTATGAAGAAGTGTAAAGGGAAAGACATCTGAACATCCTTATATTGTACCTACACTTATGACAAATAAATGGATTTGATTTGATTTACTTCAGAGACTCGTCATAAGTGTATTTTATTACCAATGTGAATAAATGAATTTTAGCTTAGATTAAAGGAACTTTTTACGACTGAGTGCCTCAGAATTAATACGTTTCTAGTAGAATGGTTCTACACATTATGTCGTCATTATGAAGTTAGACCAGATTTCCGAGAGCTGGCTCACAATGTGTAATTTTCTTTATGCAATAAGTGACGCCCTCTTGACGGCACGGAGTAAAATATAACTTAATTAAACCGTTAGTAATATCAAAAGAACACGCAATATGGCAAAAAACAGATCTAATAACATTTAAACTATAGGCATGGATTTTCCACATCCTGTATCATTCATTCATTCATTCATTCAAAGGGCTTATTATCATTAATGAGTCTCGTCATCATTACAATAAAGATACTCCAACATTACGTTATAAATGATGATGGAGGCGTGTAATTAGCATCATATTAATTATGAAATTATCCTGGAGTTAGTAAATGAGAACAAATGTTGGGCGCCAGTGCCACAGATAATGTAGATTATTCTAAATAGAATTTGTCTATAGAAAGATGAACTATGGGCATAATAACATGATGTATTTAGATATTTCCTATGGGTTTATTAATATACAATGACACTAGAGAAACTACCAATTGCGCAAAGTTTGGACACATTGTTTCATATCCAACCATCTAATGGTAGCTTTCACCATGATCATAATACGTATATTACTTTTTTGGGAGGAATCTTCCTTGAGATTGATTTTAGGTTGAGTTAAGGTGGATTTTTACCCCCTACAGTACCATGTCCCATCCGCTCCTTACAAATAAACTGTCATTTGAAGAGGAAAGGAACATACGAGTGTACAGAATATTTTTGTTTTTTTTTTTTCATTTGCTTACTCACTGCTAAGTACGAGTTTCTCCTTATAAATAATAAGACCTATAGCATAGTCTAGCTACTCCAAATTATTTTAGTGGAGGATTTCCAGGCCAACGGAAGAGTCAGAAGTTTTTATGCCACCCGGAGAGCTGATGGCTGAACGAGTGATAACTGAAACCTTTCAAAGCACTCATGATATTTTTGCGACTAGTGATCATCAGCCTTAGTTGTAACTTGGTTTTCTAATGTTAATTAATCACTTATCATTGCCACCCATAGCTATTCCACTACTGGGCTTAAGTTTCCTCTCACAATGTGATGGATACAGGCCATAGAGCAAGCTGGATAAGTGCAGTTTGGTGGACTTCACGCACTTTCGATAACTTTAGACTGAGATCAGGATTGCAGGTTTCCGCACAATGTTTTCGTTTACCGTAGCAAGTGATAACCAATTTTCGATACGAACATAACTTTGAAAATTAGAGGTGCTGCAGGATTGGAACATGGAACCCAAGATCTCCCGTTCAAAAGACCCAACGTTCACACCTCTACGCTATATATAACTGTAAAAAAATTTAATCAAGTAATATTTCAAACTAAAAATTTAATCTAAACATAATTAAGCGATTATTATATTCAGATATAAATAGAATTACAAAATCCGGTTTTGTTGCCAACACAATAAAACGTACCATCCGTTAATCTAATCCTTTCATAGCGTGACTGCCAACATTAACTCATTTACTGTGAATCGGTGACGTTATAAAGAAACTGTGACGTAATTACATCCACGTAATAACCATCCATTCATGAATGACAAAAACTTGTATTATGTCAGAAGAAATGTAGCATCTTCTACATCCTGGTTCATAATTAATGGAAACTACATACTAATTAAAATTTCCAATACTTCTTTATGTAGTTTGTACACATACAGACGAAATAATTATTGCGTAAATAATTAGATATCGAAACGTAATTATCTTTTTTAAATAACCGACAAACGAGCAGGAGAACTGCAGGATGTTGAATTCTCATCCTTAACTATACACATAACTAATAACCTTCTCATCTCATCTATACACATGCCACATCATGATTATTGTCGGCCAAGAAAGAACTAGCTTTTCCTTAGACCTTTAAACGGCAGACAAGTCGTTTGGCGGCTGACTCCAGCATGAGGCTTTTAGCTGTACAACGTTCATGAAAAGTTGGTATCAAATTTATTTTATGTTATGTTATTTAACATAATTATATTTAATAGGAAGTACGTTTAAGTTTTTAATATATTTTTTTGTTTGCAGATAAGTAACATTTGCCGACATCTTAATTTTTTTAATCGACTTCTTGAATTGTTTTAAAGTAACTGATGTAATTTTGCGACAAGAAGCAAGCACATCCGGAAGTGTCTGTGGTCATTTACCTGCACTAATTAACCATAGACCGATTATATCGCGGCGAAGACTGTGAGAAAGATATGTGCACACAATTGAATCATTGTCTATGCTTTTTGTACTCTAGCACTAGCTTGATATATGGGGCCGAGATATGCAGAGTGTGAGAAAAGTTCACCGTTGCCTGTGCCTGTTCATGTCATCTTTGCTCGTGGGAACTGATACGTCAGGGTTCTAGGATTATGTTGCATGTATGAGCTTTAGTCCGAAGCATATTTGTTGTTGAAGAATTTGTGCCTGATGTCTACTGGAATTATGGACTGACCGGGGTCCGCCCGCGACATCGCCCTAAGGTGGTCTGTTTTATTCCAGAGTATACTATATCCGGTGCCAATTTCACTCAGATAAGTCCGGTACTTTTTGCGTGGAGTGACTGCATCTAAAACGTCGATAAACATCAACTACCTCTAATAATACCAATTATTAGCGCCTATTGAGCAAGAGTCAAATTAGCATTACATATAAGCATAGAATGGCCTGTTGTTTTAATAGTTAGTGAACCAGACTGCTACGCCGAAGATCATGACTTCGATTCAGGACAAACTTATGTGTGAACAGTGTAAAGATATGTATACAAGTATATATTTAAAATACATATGTATGTATGTTTATCAGTTTTCTGATCACTAAAGTACAAACTAATGCTTAGTTTGGAGTGAAATGGCCGTGTGTGAGTTGTCCAAAAGTATTTATTATGTGAATAATATCATTTTAACTTTAATTTCCTTAGAACTGTGAATGTGTTCATGTAAATTATAGTAAGTATCATTTTATCCGTCCGCACTGGAAGTGTTTTAACGTCACGATTATCCTCCTCGGGCTATTAAGATTATTTCCTTTAAGAGTTGAATAAGAAATCACTGTGTTCGCAATTACATCTCAACTGGGTGACGCAAATTATATGGCGACTATATTTTCTTTCATATTACATAAAATATCCATGAAGGGAGTACTAATGTGTACCAAATATTTTAAGGATATGATTGACAATTTGTCTGTTGACCATAGATATCTTGTCTTTAGATAGTAAAGTTTAAAATTTATATTATCTGTATCATAATCTGCTCTGCACTGAATATAAATATTCACCACCAATTCGAATTAGTGCAGCGTTTATATTTTTATTCCACATTGATTTGATTTTTTTTTGCAGCCGGCTACAATATCTTTCCCACTGCCTTAATATTGTCAGAAAATGCTTTTCGCATTTAGTGCGCCTTTTTTATGCGTAGGTATAAGGTGCATATTAAATAAATTGATTGTGAGATTGATTAAGAACCACAATCCCTCCTGGGAAGTGGTTATGTAGTCTTGGTAAAGCGCACTAACTTAGTAAAATCCTATTGACTCTTGGAGTGTGGTAGGATACTTCACTACTCCATAAGACTGGGCGTCCTCAGATGGGAGATGAGACCTTTTCTCAGCAGTATAGTAAGTGAGTTGAAGCTCATTTGTCATAGGTAAGTAGGTACTATAACTTTATGAAAATATAGAGCCGGCCGATTCTCGTTTAACCAAACAATTAAATAGTCGTTCAAGTTTAGAAGTCTTTCGATTGAAGTACAGCCAGAAATCGGTATTCACATTACTAATTGCGCTTCGATAGAATTACAACGGTATAGGATGGGAATACAGTTGACTTTTGAGAATACCCTTTGACGGTACGTACGTTACATTTGGCTACAGTTGAACGCCGATTGACGAATGCGCTTCAACGACAAAGTCGTTGCGATATCACTATGAATTTTGAAATGAGCATCGACTAGTACTATTACCTTATAAGAACTAACCTACTAAGATTATTGAGGTGATCGGTCCAATTGTGTAACATTTAATATAATATTGCTGTATAAAATACCAGAGTAATTTTCTTCTCAGAAAGACATCTCATTGGAAGCTAATTGCTGTAGCTATGCAACCATTGTTTAACTGAAGAAAGGTGGTAAATTACTATTATTTTTAATCTGTCATTACATTGTCTTATTGATAGTAGATAATTAATTTAATCAAATATGTGTTCAATAATGTTGGCAACATTGGATGCCGTGCGGAGTATAATGGAAAAATGATTTATTTTCAACTTATGTATTCGTTAATATACACGCTGTTCCGATATAAATTGTGTTACAGGTTTGTCGTGTGACGGGTAAGGTGTCTCTTGCTCATGACGTATTCTGTCTCCCTCCCTCGCTCGCTTGACTCAATGAATTGTGGACAAATGAATTTAACTTAGCAAAATAACTGCCTGGTTAGTAGCATCTTATTTACTGCTTCATTCAATTTCTCTGTACCTTCCGTCCACCTCATTCCTGAGGATCGTGATTCAGACACAGTCTAACCAATCGCTTGTCTCCATTTGGTCCTACCATCTCGTAGGGCTGCGGCCCCGAACATTGAGGGCAAGAGAATGTTCTCTTTCGCAGTTTCTTCATATTTTTGTCTATGTTATATCACATTGGTTTCGCCCACGTTGTAAATATGTTGATAAAAAGTAACCTACGTGTTATAACAATCCTTAATCTATCTCTGTACCAAATTTTATTCGAATCCGTTCAGTTTTTGCGTGAAAAAGTAAGAAACATCCTTCCATCCATCCTTATATAAATTTTCGCATTTTAAATATAATTAGGGCTATAAATAGTAATTGGAGTCTCAGTATTGGAAAAAAATCAATAAAGTAATGTCCGTGGTTAAAAATGGATTAAGTTTAACTACAAAATTTTACGTAATGATGTACTTAAGTACATCATCCTTGTGACACTGAAGAGGCCACGTTGACATTTCATACAATTTAAATTTAAAGTACCACCACATTCCTATTTTAGAACAGCTATATAATGTTATTTTCCTTTTAAATTAAAGATTAAAAATGGCAAAATTTATAAGCAGTGGGTGACTCACACATTAATTTGGGGTTTGATCTGGTGTTTTCCGCATTATTTTCAATAATTACAGGACAGTTCCATTGTCACGCACACTATTATTTGAACATGCAATTGCCGCATAGAAGCTTCTAGACATGCCACGATTGACTTGCGCCGAGTTGGTTGACATCTTGCGGCGCTCTCGTCCAAAATTGCTCGGATAAGAAATCAGACACGAAATTGCTTAAAATTCTAATATTCTTGATGTTAGATAAATTACTTCCTGCTGCTCGCTACAATAGAGGCATCATTATTCCTCACGATGCAATAAAGGTGGCTGCCGTGGGAGATTCTCACGACTTTATTACGGATATATATTTTTTGTTTGTTCTAATTAACTGTTTTTGTAATAGCCCGCTTTTACCTTAATTGTTCGAATGTGGGCCGAGATTTTTAGTCAAATTTTGCATTTCAATTGCAGGTAGTTTTTGCGATTGGTTGGTTTTGTGTAAGGCTACCTTTCTGCCTATGTAATGCTGCCTACTATTACCCATTTAGATCAGTATTTTTAAACAAGTACATACATATCTACTTACCTGGTCATTCCTAAGATTTATCAATTGAACGTAGGATCCAATCCATAACATGCTTAAAAGTTTGCTGAGTGCACCAAAATGATTTTAAACATCATTACTATTAATCAGTTAAAAACTATATCTCATCCACAATTTACATAAATTTGTTATTTTAAGTGTGCATAAATTATAAAATAAATAAAATTAAAATAAGATTCAAACAAAAAATTATAATAAAATCTATAAGAAATAAAATCTATGTATACGGCATAATATGCGAGTTTTTCTCCTGTAAACATATACTACCAAAATTTTGTATAAGGTCATAGAAAACGCATTATCCCTCCTAAAATCGCTCTGTTTCGGTCAAATTTCGGCAATTTACCTAACTCTGCCAATGGATCGAATCGAATAATAAGAGGTACCTATGTTGTTTTAAGTAGACCAAATCGAATAATAACAAGTACCAAAGTTAGTTTTCCGAGTATAAATGGTATTGCGCAATATTGTAATCGAATAATTGAATCGATTTTATTTGGCATTAATTTTTTGTTAGTTAAGTGTCGATGGTAAATGTGTTTGAATGAAGGCGATAATATCCAAGAAAGTGCATGGAACAATATGTTATCGAGTTTTAAAATAATTTTGAGATCGACGGCCTAGGGCATACTCCACCACGCTGCTCCAATGCGGATTAGTTTCCAGGATTGAGATCAATGGATTAAATAATCATGTTTGCGTATGAACTTTTTCTTTTTTTGAGAATTTATAAGCGTTACTTTTACAAATTTTCTTTCTGAAAAAAAATTATTCATGTAAAGACATGTTGAAGGCGCAGATTTGAACTTATTAAGTTTCAAATGGAAAAATAATTATAAAAAAAATCCATGCCCCTAAAACAGAAATAATTATAACTGCTGCCAGCCGATGAATTTTCCATTTGAGATTGTCGACATTTGACCGAATTGATATGGGCCCTAACACCGTTTCTTAGCGCTTTATTATAAATAACCTTACAATGCTATTTAATTAGGCAGTGACAGGTTAATGGTTTGAAAGTTGGTCGCTTGCACAGCGAACCTGGGATCCATTCCTGCGCGCAGCTCAGATTTTCAAAATGTGTGTATTACAAATAATTCATATGTACTTCAGTAAAGGAAAGCCTCGTTAGGAGACCTGTGTTCCGGAGGACTCCCAATGAAATTTTCTAAAGTAAGGGAAGTCTGCCAATCCGCACATGGCCAGCGTGATGGACTATGGTTTAGACCTGTCCCTATGTGATCTGAGCCCAGTAGTGGGACTGTTGTAGGTTGCAATGACGTTGTTATACGATTCGCTTTCTACAAGCTTTTATTTAACTGGCCGTGTATGTTTGTATGTTAGTATTTGTAGTATTTGTTTATTTGTTTGTTACGGATCAAATCTTGCAAGCTTAATTAGACCCACTTCCTCTTGCACTACAAAGCTGTTATTTTGCATAAAGTTTTCAACCTGATGACATGCATGACAAGCATGACATTTTTATGACAAGTATGACCTGATATTACGTTGAGGGTTGGGTCTAGACAAGAGAACTCCTCAACGGTTAACAATACAATAATGGAATTGTGTGTTTATCTGTATTATTGATCTATAATTAAAGCTTGTGTTTTTAAATATTTTTAATAAACCTTACCATACATAATTAATACTGTTATAATAGCGAAGTAAGTCTATAACAATAATGCGATAAGAAATGCTAGTAAAATCTGTGATAAGGGTTGATATAGGATTAATAGAAATAAAAACACAGAAAATCATTGTGACTCATGTTTTACAACCACTCACAAAATGCAACTTTTGACTCTAAAGCGATAATACAAAGAATATTGTCTCCGAAAAAATGGCATAAAATTGGTACCTCTATAAATAACGGTAATAGATACCGTTTTACCGATACCGATATTAATGAATACAAAATACATAGAATCAGCGATAAATATGTCTACCATATAAAACATATAAGACATTAAAATATTGATAAATAATGAATGTATTACACACAATAATTGACATTCTTTACAATCTTAGCATAAGCGAAGGAAATGTAAAAAGTCATACAAAATTATATTTCTCTATCTAAAACTGGAATTGTTACATTGGAAACGAACATTGTTACATGTTACTATTGTTCATTGAACTTTATTAGTAAACGTACAATATTTAACGTATATTTTTACTACACTAATTCGAATAAAGATTAAATACACTATCTTAAAGTTGAGACCTCGACAAATTTTAACATCAACAGTTTCTTTTTTTTCTTCATCCTTCAGTTCTAAATACACGATATCAATGTCGTGATTTCCTTACCTTATAAATTATTTAAAGTAACCATTTTACTAAATCTATCTGATTAGTAATATTATAAGGCACTTAATAACAAGGAATAAAAATATTAAAAAAATACCGTTTTATTCTACAAAAGTAACGGTATCTTATTTAATAGTATATATACTTCAAACAGATCTCTTTAATTTCATTAAATTAATATGAACGGATATAGTGTTACTCATACAAAAGCAGCCATCTTTGATTATATTCTAATAAAAATAAATTACCCAAACAATTAATTATAATTTCATAGACTCCGTTATAATGTATAATGCATGCATAAAATTATATATCGCCTCATCTTTATTACAAATAAAATTTATGATGGCTGCTTTTGTAT
>DWJZ01004776.1:0-14902 GCA_018249125.1 Asbolis capucinus
TTTGGGTATCCCTATAACAGTGGCCTCTTTCCAACTTGTAGGGAAAAAGCTTAGATCGAAGCAAGCATTAAAGATAAATGACTAAGAGGATAATGACTTGCTCTGGGAGGTGTTTGAGCGCGAAGTTGGAAATACCATCGGCTCCTGGGATTTTACGAGATTTCAGACCATTGATGATGGTTCTGATCTCGTCGTGGGTGACTGTCTGTGATGGGATCGCTGGTGGTAGGGAGTAAGTTCCTGTAACAGACCTCCTCCTCCACCGTTTCGATGTGATATGGGAAGCAAGGCTGAGTGCTTGGGGCACTTTGCTCTGTTATGCTGTCGGCGAGGCATTCGGCTTTCCCTTTGTCCTTGACGGCGATAGATCCATCAGTGTCTCTGGGGCGGGAAGACTCTTTCGTGTGATGAGGGATAAGGCACTTGACGCACCTGGGGGGAGCCGTGCAGTTTGCCTCCGCATGGCCATACATCTGGCATCGGTGGCACTGGCATTGAAAGCCTGTCTTATTAGGAGGCTCAGCCCTAATTGAGGAGAGCCCACAGACTGAGTATGCCCTTAAAAATGTCTTTGGCTTTAGGAATATTGGTAATTACGACCACTGCGAGAGGGAATTGTTTGCCAGAACGGCTAATATTTTGTGTACTGACTCGACAGGGAAGCCCTGTCCGGATAAATCCTTATGAATTGAATCGTTAGGGAGTTCAAAGGGAACTCCGCGCAACACTGCCTTGATTTTACGCTCTTCAGGGAGAGTGTAAGTGTGGTAAGGCACCTTTTGATGTGCCGCAAGACGGGTCATGTTGCAAAAATTTTCTGCGTCAGGGACAGTTATCCTGATGGATTTGCCCATGTAACATGCCCATGTTACATGGGCAAATCCATGGGTGTAATAAATCTTTTGAGCGTTGCATGACGCAGCAGTCTTTCCACACGTTCTTATCCCGTAGATAGATCGGTGGGGGGCCTTTTTCGCCGGGATATTTGGGTCGCAGCGCGAGGCTGGCTTAGCCTGGCGCAACTTACGGAGGCCGTCGGGAGGCCTGTGGCTAGCCTGGAGAGCAGCGCACTTTTCAGCTCGGCGCTGTTTCTTGGTTTTAACGACTTCAAAGTCGTTGTTTTTAGGTGCGGATTCTAATCCGGTGACAGTACTCTCGGAATCACGGCGAGCGCGAGCGGAGCCGTTTCCGGTGGCTTGTTGTGGACGCTGCGTCGGCTATGGAGGTAGGATCCGAGAAATCTTCCTCACTCATGCACCGTGAGGCGGTCGAAGGGACGGAGCCACATGAGTCGGGTTTAGTTTGAGTTTGGGCGTTGGCCTCTTACGGGGATGGAACATAGCCGGGTGGAGCGGGTCCCATAATTGGGTAAGGGGCGTGGTTAGCAGGGGCGTAGCCCACGTTAGAGGACGAGGTGAAGCCCGGGGGGAATAGGCATGTCACCATAGGGGGGCCGCGGAGGACCTCGCATTCCCGAGGAGGAATCCCCTTATCATATTCGGAGTTGAATCCGGGATGTATAATAAAAAGTAATCCAATAAGAATTAAGGTTAAAAATCAGATGAAACAAATACAATAGAAAAGATACACAATAATATAAAATAATTGGCTAGTATGAATGACGCATCTCGCGCGACGCATGTAGGCTAGTAATTTCGCGCCTACTTAAGTATGCGCGGGGCCTAGGAGCGCTTAGTTCATTTGGAAGCGGGCAAACGTCGCGTCTCGGCGCGTCGTGCAATGCGGCGTCGATCTCGGCGTCGAAACATTTCTTCGAGATCGACGCCGAGATTCGAGATTGTGTTGCTGACACTCAAATTAAACAGTCTTTTTCAAGGCTATCTTGTTTCTGGTTGGATGGCGCGAGTTGCTTACTTATCATTAAATATTGTTTTGTGTCATTATTAGCTTATCCTTTCCTTCCTGGTAATCCTGGTTTTCTGGTAACGGTAACGGTATTGGTATGTATGAGGGAAATTTTACACGGTAAAAGGTATTGAAATATGTAGGTATGTTGCGTGCTGCTACAAAAGCCTATAAAAATATTATAATACAGACACAATACAAAACGAGTAATATATAGACAACTTTGGAAAATTAAGTTATTTCATTAAACTAAAATTATGATGTTTGTCATTTGGCGTAACAATTCATAGTGTTACTTTGATAACGATCATAAGTAATATTTAAACTACAATCATCACATGGATAATGTCAGTTAATTCATTTCAGTGGATGAATAGATCTAATGACTGAAGTACTCTACATTATTAGTAATTAAAATAGTATTAAAATTGATCACCGTTTCGGGGCCATAATATGTACGAAGAAACACATTAAATTTCATAACTGTTTTGTTAACCACTGACGAGCTCCAATGTCTAGTCAATTCTGAAAGTATTATCAGGTCATGCTTATCATAAAAATGCATTACTATCGGGGCGGAAGGCTTACGCAAAATTTCAGCTCCGTAGTGTTAGAGGAATTGGTTCCAATTAAGCTTGCAAAATTTTATCCGAACACTTAACCAACATATACCGCAAGTTAAATAAAACGTAGTAATAACTCTCTGCGTCGTACATGTAGTAAACTACGGAACGAACTCCCTGCATCGGTGTTTCCTAATAGCTATGACATGGGGACCTTCAAGAAGCGGGTCCATCGTTTCCTCCTTGGCAGACCAGGCATTGGTGATGCCCTTGGTTTTATTAATGTCCATGGGCGGCGGTGATTAATTAACATCAGATGACCCGTCTCCTCATTTGTCTCCTTATAATATAAAAAAATCCACTAATGTTATATTGTAACATGTTAATTTCCAAGCTCCATTATCATATTTATTAACACTGTGATATCCTTTCTATAGTAACCTTGATTTAACTTGTTTGAAGAATATATCTGAGGATAAGTCAAGAATGCACTTTGGCACTTTATTATAAAAATATACACCGAGCCTCATAAAAGATACTGCAGAACGATCATGATGAGTTTAAGCATGCCACTAGTTAGGTACTGTCGTGTCCACCAAATAAAACCTTTATTGATTTACTTAAATTCTTTATTATTGAATTTGTGTACATAAGAAATGCAATAATTCTCAAAATCAATTTTATTTTTAACTCTTGATTGCATGGACGTACCAACGTACTATACCTATACATCATTTTATACATTACAAAATGTAAAATTATTGTATTCAACTAGTATATTGATCTATACGTTTATTTAAATACAAAACACTTAAATATAAACATTTTTTAATGTTAATAAGGAGTACCAAATTGTTAATAAGTAAGTACATAAATGGACGGAATTAAGTCAGGTAAATTTTCTATACTAATATTTATTATAAAGAGGAAAGATTTGATTGTTTGTTTGTTAGAATTGAATAGGCTACGAAACTACTGGACCGATTTAAAAAATTCTTTTACCATTAGAATCCTGCATAAACCCTGATAAATATAGGCTATATTTAATACGAGTAAAAATAGGGATCCGCGTGAATATTTCGACAATGTAACCCAACGTGTGAAAAAAGTACCAAAAAATCCTTATATCGCGTACTCTGCGGAAATGATTGACAATAGCGCGAAGTGATATACTACAGTTTAATAGAGGATAACAATATCTACAAATAAATCCGTGATATTTATGTCTAACTGTTACAGTTTTCTGGTAACTGGTTCTTCCGGATCGAAGCGAGAGCAGTTTCTAATACTGTATAAATTAAGACATAAGAATGATATTATAAATAAATGATTACTACACGATTTCACTGAGGACGACCCCAGGATGAGGAGAGCCTCGTCCTGGTCTCGAGAGCATGCTACATCACGCTGCTGTAGTGCGGTTTGGTGGAGGGGTCAGCGAAGGTACCACCCGTGTATCAAGTCTAACATCCTTAATAATGGTTACTCTAGATAAAATGCACGCGTATTATCAAAATGTGCGCGGGTTGCGCTCCAAAACCAATGTCTTCTTACTAAATATTTTGTCGACTATGACATAATATGTTTAACTGAAACATGGCTATTACCCGGGATTTATGATTCGGAATTGTTTGACACACGTTATAATGTTTACAGAAGTGACAGTCTAGGTGGAGGGGTTCATATTGCGGTGCGTCGGGAGATATCTATATTGAGCTATAAAAAAAATTCATTTATAAATGACTCCGCAGAAGCTATTAAGATTGTCATCGCTCTTAAAGAATCCCATCACCTTCACATATCATCTGGGTATTTTCCTCATAATCATCATCATCTTGACTCTTTAAACCAATTTTTCGACCAGGCCACGGATGACTTTTTTAACAATCCGGATAACGATTTCTTAATAGTAGGTGACTTTAATATTTCTAACCCGATCTGGTCCCGAGATAACAAGAATAACATAACACTTGTTAATCATACCTCTAATGATATTTTAGTAAATCAGCTCGATAATTTTCTTTGATTAACAAAGTTTCGTCAACACAATATGATCCCAAATGTTAATGGTAGGCAATTAGACCTTATTTTATGTAATATGACATGTGACGTTAATCGTTGTACTTTTTGTATTTTTTGTACAAGCACCACGTGACCATTTTCTTAAACCTTTGGAAAGGGTAGCTACTTTATTCCACTCGGCAGACTTCCCCAAAATCAATGACGAGCTTGCAAAAACGGATTGGTTAAACATTTTTGAGTCGAAAAGTGTGGAACAAAGTCTAAACCTTTTTTATAATAGAATTGATGAATTAATACTTAAGTACGTCCCCGTCAAAAAAATTAAAAATACTAATCGCTACGCTACTTGGTACTCCAAAGCCCTAATTAAAATTACAAAAGAGAAACTTAAATACCACACGAAATGGCAAATTTATGGAAGGTACAGTGACTATAACACTTTCTTACTACTGCGCGAGCGTGAACAACGCGTTAAGCATACCTGTTATAATAAGTTTATATCTTTAACTGAATGTAACATACAAAACGACAGCAGATAATTCTGGTCCTATGTTAAAAGTAAAAAAGCTGGGTGTGATCTACCTGACACTATGTTCTTTAAAAAACAATGTTTTGTACAAAATTCTAAATAATTATGTGGATTCATCATTTCTTCTCCGCCATATTAGTTTTAGCTGCCCCCGTATGTGTTCGCGTCGTAATTCTTTGTTTTATGTTCCTCTTTTTAAAAAAAACTACACAAGAAACACTTTTGTATGGTGTTCCTGCAATTTTTACAATAAAAATCTGCAAAGCATCGATCCCTTCAGCTTATCTTTAGGGAGATACAAGAGGAACATAACACAAATTTTAGCTGAAACTGATTGATGTGTGTGTGTGTATGTAATTATATAAATTTGATGCTCCATATTAACAATATGTATTAGTTATTAGTGGAAACTGTATTAACCTTAAGTATTCTTTTTCTGTTATATTTTATTGTATTATAATGTATTGTTTGTTTCCCAAATAAAAAAAAAATAAAAAAAAAAAAACCTGGACCGACAGCTTACGTGCCCTCCTCTTAACGACTAATAACTTAATAAAATAATCGAAAACAATATTTTCTTTGTGTATTAGATAGACATTAGATAAGTTCACTGTTTTAACTTAAAGTGTACTTAATTCAATAAAATTAAACATTTTGCACACATCTATATAACGTTAAAAAGATTCATCATAAAATAAAAGACAATTTATGTATAAAATATAAATTCCAAGTACTACCAAATAAAACTGTTAAAGATCTTCTCTAATTATGTTCGAAAAACATTAAAAATTTTCTATATAAAAATGATGTCATTAAATAATAATTTTCACAAAAAATATATAATATTGCTTTTATAAAATAGTCATTACATGTGAAAATTAAAACACAATAAATATGCAATTCGAATCCATTTGTTCTTTACACTTCAATTGTAATTGGATCGTGATCTTGATAATTGTATGGTTGTTTTAAAAACGGATTATAGAGAAAGATACGACTTTGAAGTTTATACCGAGATGACACAGAATACAGTTGAATAATTTGTAAAAATACTTTTTTGCATGTTTCTGCGAAATTCTATAGGTGGCTTCCTAAATTGCATGATTTTGTGAACAAGCTTGGACCGCACCATTGAAAGATGTCAATGAAAGAATCATAGCAAGTTTCATACATTAAATCGTACCAAAAATATTGAAAGTCCAAAATGTTTTTGAATAATATTGTTGTAGTTTTACGAGAATTTATGGACACTTTAATTTTGTATTAGATATGGATTTTCTGCAATCTTTGGTTATTTATCAAAGTGACAATTAATAAGGGACAACAATGGCTGATCTGTCAATTTATGACATTGACTGTCATATTACTATACATAACAAGCGGCCATGACTATCAGGTGTCATTAACACCCTATTCTCGTAGACAAATTTCGTCCAGAAATTTTAAAGTGATATTATTATTTTTTTGGTCCCAATATATTAAAAATTTGAATTGAATAATTCTTTTCATTATTTCTGGTACGAATTCTGCCATAATTCTTTAAGACAGAGATAGATTATATTGTGCAATTAAATATATAGGCTCCTTTTTATCAACCTAGGTACTACGCGAGCAAAGCCACATGTATAAATTAATATGTTATGCTCTAAACGAGTTATTAATTAGCATGTGAGTCGTGGACTTTTGACATTTTGCTCAAGTTTTCACAAGTTTCAGTTTGAATAGTAGTAATAGTAGAGTACATATTGCTTGTTTCTATCCATTTGGAGGTTTTGTAACATGTAGTTTGATTAAGATAAACAATAATTACAGTTCTACATTGCCTAGAATCCCAAGATCGACACAAGACATCATAAGAAAATATTGATTTGGTGTCAAATTGGCCATCCTCAGAATCACATAATGTGGGAAGCCAGCTTATTATGCGCATGGGCATTTAAGTGCATGGGCTGTGTATAATCAATACAATAATTTTGTCAATAAAAATATAGGTGCAATAGTCATTAATAATAGGGAAGTAGACAAGATTGTTGCGCTATTACAGCGATGATCCAAGAAACAAAAACACCACACCGTTTCATCATACCATTTTCTGCAATAAAATAATTTATTTAAATAAACATTATTATCTTTGGACAATTCACCCAGAACTCTGACCCTTAAACAAGTGTTAGTTTATACTATGGTTATCAACAACTGACAACCCTTTACATACATATATTTTTAAATACATACTTAAATAGATTAATCTTTATAACACCCAGATACAAAACAAAAATTCTTGCTCATCTCAAGAAAGTTTGTACTGCGTGGTGATTAAACCAACTACTTCCGGCCTAGCCGTCAGGTTCACTACCCACTAGACCAACAAACCATTCAGATTAAATTTAAAATAATATTCATTTATTTTTACTAATTTGGATGGGGTTAGATGCAATTTGTTACTTAGTTAATGATTGACAACATTGCCTCCCAATGGTAAATGCCAATGATGTCTAAGGTGTTGAGTACAATAACTTAAAATCAAAGTCACAAATCATTTATTTCATGTATGTATTTTCAATACACATAGTGAACATGAATTTAGGCAATGTTTGTGATAACTTTACTTTAAAACATCCTGCTTTAGTTGGGTATAAATTGCAAATGTTGTGTAAATTGACAGATTATCAACTAACATTAGAAACAACAACATCCTCAAATAAATAAAATTTGAATTACAGTCAAAATTAAATATGGTTTTAGCCTCTAGTTTTCATTGAATCAGTGACAGTTTTGATGTTACTGATGTCTATAGGCAAAATTACGACTACACATGCCTTATATGCTTGTATATTGCCCATAAACATAATAAGAATACTTAAAAAATCCATAGTCCTATTTATAGTCTCTTAAATAACTTTTAGCCCTGTCACAGACTGATGGACACGCAACAAAATATTACAAATAAAATCCAATTTACCCATTTTGGGTATGAATGCCAAATAGCTAAATAATATTATTTCCTTGCTTCTTCCTCTTCTATTATGTCCTTCCTGGCAGGCAATGCACTTGTAGCATCTCACTCTGGTGTTGTTAATGTCCATGAGGTTGGTGATCACTTACCATCAGTTGACTTCTCTGCTTTTACCTACTTATCCCACAGAAAAATGAGTTTATAATTACCTTTGTATATCAAGTTCTTTAATTGAGTTGTTAACATAATTGGCTAGGATATCGGCTTTGGCAGCTGGTCTACACCCTTCATAAGTGTCTGCTGGAATATCTGTTCGAAAAGCTCTAAAGTTGCTCAAACAATCTCTTGTTATTACTTCTTGCACTGAAAAAATAATAGAATAATGAAGTCATTATTATTCTTATCAGCTACTTAATTTTTTAAGTGCTACAATGCTACAAATTAATTTTCTTATAATATAATAAGAATACTTGTTCTGTATCTGGGTCTTATAAAAATAGCTATATATATAAATTTATTTAAGTGTGTACTTAAAAATGTATTTGTATTGTTTGAAATCCCTTTGCTTGTGCATACTCGGTACAAATTCGATCTATATTTTTTACCTTGCATACAAACTTGTCAAGTTTGTCAACTGAAGTATGTACCATAAAAATTTGTCAAGTGTGTATAGTACATATTCCAGATCTAATTTGCACCAAGTACAGTGTGAACTCTTGATAACGATAAACTCCCAATAAAGTAGAAGTGAGCACAACAGAAAATGCACATATTGTTCATCCACTCCATATTTTCAACAATAATAAACTGTCCAACTTTCTACAATGCTATAAATTGCTTTCCCTTGAGTTTCATTGTAAAGAATTTACACTCTATAATCAAATGCCTTATTTGGTCTTTCCATACTACTTCCATACATAATATTTCCATAGTAATTGAATCTCAATAGTAACAATGATACATGCTTACCTCCTTTTCTTTCTATCAATTTTACACATGTGTCTTCTTCTTCTGGACAAGGATTGCCTAGGTATCCCACACCTCTCCAATTAAATGGTTCCATACAACCTGGAGTAGCAGCAGTGCATTGATAGCACCATATTGCAAAACCTGAAATTTATACAAAACTATTTAATTAAAAACACAACCATCAAAACAATAGAAGGTATTATTGGTGGTTAGAAGGCAATAGGCTTATTAACATTTACCAAGTTATAAAGAAAAGTCATGTAACAGGTGAACCTATTTAACTAAAAAAAAAAATTTTGAGTATTAGCATTATCTATCAAATAAGGATTTATTATTTAGGTTTTATATGTTATATACATATATATATATATCATTTATTTTTTTACATGAACGTAAATTGACTACTTTAAAATTTGATATGTCACTTATTCAGCTTCATATTTAAATACATATTTGTATATGTACACTGATGTACATATTTTAGTAATACATGTCATAGTTTTTTAAATGGGTTCCCAAATAAAAAAGATTTGTCAATTTTGCTGAAGTGGTGCATTGTCAGGTACTTAATTATTGCTTAGTTCATGAGTTGCTTACAAGATATTCTGTAATAGTTAACGGAATTAAGCCTAAGGTTATAATATACGCGGTTTTCGAATATACCGGTACAAAAGACCGTAGTCACTTTGATCCATGTGGAATTTTGAAGTATAATTTTCATAGTAAATCCTGTTTAAATTACATAAATAGTTTTCGCTCGCATCCTGCCCACTGCTGCATTATTCGATAACTCGTTAACCATTATACAAATTAATATGATGTAGTTAATGGTTTTGGGAACTTCAATGAAATCTTTACAAACTTTTTGACAAATACTTATTGAAGTTTCCAAGTATTATACAAAACAACAGTAAAGTATTTTAAGAATAATATGATATTGTTACTTTTTTTTATTTATCCCAATTACATCCCTTTGCATTTAAAAAAGTTATGCCTAAATAATAGTTTAGGCCACACCTTCGCCAATAACATATTTTAAAAGTTAACTTACACTCATAAATACTTGACGTTAGAAATATTAAGATAATGAGTTTCATGGTTCGCAATAAACAGGGTTTTTATTTATAACTTAACATTTGATCCTAACAGCTATACAGAAAACTTTAAAATTTAACAAATCTTAGCGAGGAGAACACAAACTTCAACATAACGATGTAACACAGAGTAGACCACAGACAGGTGAGATAGACATATAGGTATAAGCTGACCCAGACAGACAGAGACAAGAAACAAAAATGACATGACATTACCACAGATTAGGTAGGGATAGTACAACAACTGACGTGTTACATTAATTTTATGGCTCGCTCAATAGCGGGTTTCCATCCACGCCAGGAGGCACTTGTCCTCCTGAGTTCAAGCCCAGGTAAAAAGGTGACCCTTAAGGCCCGCAGAAACTATTCGCAGTAGATAGGTAAAAGCAAGCAGCACACGAAAGACCAGTAGTAGTAGTATTTTATCTCCCAAAATAAATATACCTTGCTTAAAATGAAACTATATTATAATCTGCTCAGTTCAAATTTGTATAGTTTATCTTTGGTATAAATAAATATATTCACTGGACTTGCAGAGAGATATGAGCTATTTTCTACCATTTAAACATCTGAACAATAAGAAATATCGTAATTCGGCGTAATGGCTATAGTTTTACTGGTTCAAACATTAATGGCCCACATATCTTTCCAAATTACAGAGAGAGGACGTCAAGTCTATAAAATACTTTAAACCAGACAACGAAAATACAAATTCCGCAATAACAATAGTCTGTCATTATTGGTTAAAACATGTTCCAATCGATATAAAGAGGACGATGAAATTGTTCAAATTTTTTCACCATTAACACAACAATTAGATGCAAGAGAGCAAGGCAGCGTCTTGTTAAAACGTACAAGCAAGGTATTGAGATAACTATTGGCACTTTAGATAAAGATTTCCATTGACCTTAAAGCAATAGCAGAATAAAATAAAAAAAATCATTATTGAGAGAAAATAACCTCATTACAAATTCTACTACTTCTTATTACAATTAAAAACAAGTAAAATCAAATTTAACACAGTTTATTAAAATGCCGCTATTACTTCCATTTTGTATATCGTACTTTTGTCCGACACCGAAACAAGCTCTGAACGAAGTCATGTTTCACTTACCTACTGTATTTTTCTTTCATTTTTGATGTGAAACATCTCTTGGACCGCAGGTGTAAACTGGATCGTTGGTGTGGCGACGCTTGCCGTGGCGAAGGGTCGACAATGTATACCAAGGTATACATACATATATACAGTCTCTATTGCTTATATTTTATTGTGTTTGCATATATTAGTGTATTTTGAATTTATCCTTGTTCATTAATTTTAATTCCATTCCTATAATTTTTATTAAAAAAATAATCGACTTAATGAATTACTTGAAGAATAAATTTTAAATTTAACAAAAACTGACAAAATTGTATTTAAAAATCAGCTAATAGCATGACAAGTAAAAATATTACTTGTCATTAATAAAAACATTAATAAATATATATATATATATATTAATCATAGTGTAGTTCACTACATAATTACATACATTAAATATATCTTTTTCATTCTACTATACTTAGTTCCTGTAATAATGTTGGCTTTTATGCATATTACTTGTTGGAACACGATGTTTCACATCTGCCAAGCATCCCGTAACGGCTCACTTTTTTTAAAATTAGTGCTTGAACACAATCCTGTTGGTATGGAGTATACAGTCTTAGAAGAGTACTAAGTGTTGGTCTCTCGAACGGGAGGTCCTCGGTTCAAACCATGCGGCGCGCACTTTTAATTTTCAGTTGATTATCACATAAGCTGATTATCACGTGTCGTTGGAGGAAAACATAGTGATGAAAATTCCCCATAAAGTTCTAAAAGGTGTGTGAAGTCCACCAGTCCGCACTTGACTGCGTGTTGGACTATGGCCTGTACCCGTCACATTGTGAGTAGAGACCCGACCCAGATGAATGAATGAGCACGAGTCTGTCCTTATATCTTAGGAAGCCTAGAGTATAATCCACTACGCTGCTCCAGAGTGGTTTGGTGGACTCACCGCATAAGTAATAACAATTACTCGAAGTAAGGCTTCTGCAAAGCAAACGTGAAATAAGTTGGTAAATTAACAGAGTATAATACGATAACAGCATGATAGAAGTAGCTTTAATAAAACAGGTCTAGTTAACCCAAAAATTGTTGTTGCCAATATTAATCTTCATCTTGCTGCGGTTGTATTTCGGGAGGATTTAGTTGCGCTTGAAGCATTATTATATCGTCTCTATTCAGGTCTATACACATTGTACCAACTACATCTTCAATTCCTAAAGTGCCATCGTTAGACAAATCAACTTCTTTAATAAGGGCGTCAATCATTTTCTGCGGCATTTTGTGACCTTGCTTAGCCAATAATTCTCTCGTATATTCTCTATCAACAGTACCAGTTCTGCCCGGGTCAAGAACTTGTAAGGCTGAACGCAATTCGTCCTCTGCCGGAAACTCACGTTGACGTATTGTAACCATTTTTACAAATTGATCAAAATATATATGACCTTGTGGATGTGGAGGCCTTGCGCAATAAGCAATTAATTCTTGAAATTGTTCAGGAGTATATGTCATAAGCATTAAACACTTTAACATATATATCAACTCTTTTTCTGTAATATATCCATCAATTTCAGAATATGCAGGTGTGTGGTTCTGATAATATTCCCAAAGCTGCTCTACTTCAGCTAATTGGTCAGGTCTTAATTCAAAGGGTGGCTTAAGTGCTTCTTTAGAATCACTAAAATCAAATGGAGCTGCCGGATCTGGTGGAGGTGGTTCTTCGTATTGTTCTTCTTCTTCTTCTACGATCTCTTCTTGAGCTTTAGGTTCTTCTGGTTTTTGTTCTCCTTCCTGTTCTTCCTCTCCCTCCAATTCTTCACCTTTAAGTTCACCTTCTAATTCTAATTCTTTACCTTCTCCCAGTGGCACTCCTTCTTCACCAAAATGCTCACCCACAAAATGTTCACCTTCTAATTCTTCAGTAGGTGCTTCGTCTTGAGTTGTAGTGGTTTCTTGATCTATAGGATTTTCTTTATTTTCTTCTATTCCTTCTACTGTTTCCTGATTTTCTGCAGTGTTTGAAACGTCGCCAACATTTTGACCAGCATCATCACCATCTTGGCCTTCCATTTTCAACAATTGATTTTATTTGGCGTAATTTACTACTCGTATTTGATCCTAAAATTATGATTTCACGCTAAAAATTTATCACGACATTGATACTGCTGAAAATGTGCTCTTAATACAATAATTAGGTTATCCGTAATCCTTTCATAAAGAATATTACTGTATAATAAAATCAAATCTAAAACATTTATAAATTCTTCTAAAATTTCATTGCAAACGTTATCTATAAATTCGAACATTTAGACAAATTTTAAACTGTCAACCAATCTAAAAACATTAACCTATAAGCAGTGACATTGGTTTTTTTTTATAAATTTAGGCATCCGACTTTAATACTACGTCTATGGTTTCATAAACGTTGCCTTGAACCTAGACGCTGCCTACCCATCGCAGTCTGTGAGCAAAATAATTTATTTCGAACTCTAATATTTTTGTATGTATCTGTATTTTTTATGCTTAATTTTTATTATCATATTTGGGTAAATTATTGCTTGTTTTGTCGTCATGCTGAAAGTATTATGTCCATGGGATTATTATGTTTAGAATTGTTTTTAATTATTTACATACAAATTTTGTTTATTATACTTTTATCCGTCAGAGCGCGGCAGTTGGCTTACCAAGGACGGTGGAGCTGTTATAACTACGAGTTTCTGTATATTGTTTTTCTCTTCATGTTTTATATTTAATATCAGAGTTTTTTTTTTCTTAAATTCCAGGTAGTTAAGTTAAATTATCTAACTCCACCAACCTGCATTTCACCAATGCATTAGAGCGTCGTGGTGAAGTATGCTCAGGCCTCCTCTGTATAAAGAGGTACGTGCTCAATAGTGGGCCATATTGGGTTTAACTTATATTACAATATGCTAAGATTGTCCTGAATTCTATGGATACTAGTAATACTTTACTCTTTGTAACCTATGCCTTGTACCTTTGTAAAAAATATATAAATTATATTTCAATTTATTTTCAGATCAGTTTTTAAAGGTAAGGTTTTTAAACCTACCTATATATTTTTTCTGAAATAAATTATTTAGAAAATTTTAATTTATGGTCATAAATATATGTACATGCATACTGTTATAATGTTATATAAAACTCAAAGTGCATTTTTCCTGTAAATTGAATATTTTTTAAAAAATTTTATGATTTTATATATTTAGGGGGACTCTAAATATCGAGATAGAGCACGAAATTATTTTTTGGAATAATTGCCTGTCTGTCTGAACGCGCATCACGTGAAAACCCGCGGACCGATTTTGATCAAACTTTGTAAACTTATTACTTATATCCCGATTAACATTTAGGATACTTTTTATTCCGAATGATTCCCAGGTTTGCCTGGAAAAGGGGAAGAAAGTTTGTATGGGAATTTTCTTAAATATACACCGATTTGCTTGAAATTTGCAACAGACATGCCTTATTTAAATTAATGAAATATGTGTTTCTCAGTTTTTTGATATTTTGATGTGAAATGGAAAAAAAGGTAAAGTAATGTGAATATTTTGAAATTTTCAATACCAGCTCGTGGGTAGTGCGTGTATGTGTTTGCCTTGATTTTGAAATTTACATTTTCTTCATATAATACCGTCAATATAAATTCAGCGTTTCTTTAATTTCATCCTATAAAGGATAGAAAAGGGGGTGAAATTTTGTAAAATACCTCCCATTATATGTATGTAGTATTTATTTTTGGAATGACTTTAAATCTCGAGAAATTCTTATCATTTAGGAAACTTTTCATTCCTAATTATA
>DWJZ01004777.1:0-14902 GCA_018249125.1 Asbolis capucinus
GCAAAAATTTGTTTAATAAATTATGTATTATTTTTGGAAAATAATGTTTTTGATATGATGTTTGTTAGAAGATAGATATTTTCCTACAGTTGGACAGCAGTGTTGGTATCTGCTCTACTTTATAGTGCACTTGTTCCTTAATAATGTAGGCAATATTCCACAGATACGGCCTGTTGGGTGCGTCGGGGTGCGGGAAGACCACCCTGCTCTCCTGTATCGTGGGCCGGCGGAAACTGAACAGCGGGGAGATCTGGGTGCTGGGGGGGAAACCCGGGACCAAAGGTGATTATTATTTATATTTGATTGATATTTAGAATTAACTTAGTCTAAGAAAATAGGGAAAATAATAATAAAGCTACCCTTACATAGGAAGTTTTGTATAGGCATACTATTTTGCAGGCATTAATTTTATAGCCTGGCGGTGTGTGTCGCTTGTAATTATTTTAAGAGATTGGCTGAGGAAGCATTAGCAGGCGCAAGAAGAAGGTTTCAGGTTACTAATACTTTAGAATTAAGCATTAGAAGGTGCTAGAGGAAAGTGAAAGGCGTTTTTTACAGGTAAAAAAATGGTACTTACCAACTTAATTACAAAATAGATTATAGATATTGTAACTGTAACGGATTCCAACATCTTACATTTACATGAGGTAATAGGATCCAGATATTTTACAGAACCCGTCCATAATCGAGATAAAAGCTGTCAGTTTTCTTTAATCTATTAGCCACGTGTTCTGTGACCGTGAAGCTTCCCCCCGCACAAAACAATCCAGTGAGTAGTACATCGTTACGGCAGACAAAGATCATTCACTCATTACAGTCATTAGTACCGTAAACAACGCTATTGTTCCCGCCATAGTCGCTATTGCCCGCCATTGGCCGCTATTGCCCGCCACACGCGACCACACTAAACGAATTTTACGCTTCTTTATCGCTGCTAGGGTTGTACAATATTAACGAGGATAGATATTCAATATATTTCTTTTATGGGCCTTATTTGCTCGATATAAATAAAATTAAAATAAATAAGTAGTCTACTATATTATGTATATTTATTTACTAGCAAAAAATTCATTTAAAACCGTGACGGGGGAGCGTCTTAATAATGTCGTGATGGAACGATAAAAATACATACGTGTTTGTCAAATTGCAACTTTTGGTTGGTACGTAGTTACAGTGCCTTTTAGGTCGATTGGTCATGTGTCTGACCTACGTTTGTTATTTGATGATGATGTCTAGATTGCGTAGGCGATGTTCAATAACACTATACATTTTTATATACGCAAAAGTAGGCGAAGACGCGCAAACGAAACCCAGTTCTTTCTTAGTCTAAAATGCACGGGCCGTTGGTTTTTTAGATTTGTTATGTTATAATTGTTATATACAAAAAATATTTAATTTAGTGAAAAATGTAATTAACATCATTTAACTCAGAATATTTTAGTAAACAAAATTATTTTAGCAAAAGAATATATTTTGTCGTTTTGTAACACAATGTAAGTCTGTCAATTAAAACAAGATTTAATAAAATATTTAATAACACAAGCTTTAAAATTTTAGATCTCTAATACAAAGAAATATACAAAATTTCATCAGTGCATTGTTAACCGTTCAAGAGTTCCGTTGTCTGGAGCCAATTCTGAGCATATCAGCAGATCACAATTATCATAAAAATGCATTGCTATCGGAACTGAAGCAGTATGCAAAATTTCAGCTCCGTAGTGTAAGAGGAAGTGGGTCTAATTAAGCTTGCAAGATTTGACTTGAACTCTTAACAAACAAATATACAAATAAACAAACATACTAATATACAAATAATACACTGCATAATCAATAAATGCTTGTAATATTATTGAACAATTTGTGACAACCCTAGTATAACCGTAACGGAATGTAACGGACCATTTGTTTTGTCCTAACGAACTAACAAACATGCAATTACCTGTTGTACTGTGGCTCGCAGCTTGGATGAATAATACCGTGAAACACTGTTATGACCGCACCGCGTACTTACTTCTAAAATATATTGAAACTATTTTTGTTCAGATAATGAGAACTATTTCCGAGTTCAAAAAGAACACTGACACTTATGTCACTGTCGGCCGTACTTAAAGTCTTTAAGGGACACTTAAATGAGTCCTAAGTACAGTTTTTGTTGGATATTCTGTATTGCAATTGAAGGAACTGTTTCTTTAAGATTATACACCGGTTCAAAACGGTTTATGAAAAAATGTCTATAATTAAATCTGGTTTGTGTCTTATTTGTCTTATTTATGCCATTCCCAAGACAAAATCCCATTACTAGTTGTAGTAGAAAAGTTATACGTAAAGAAGTCCTCTTTCATGTATTAAAATAATTTGATGGGTTTCTGAATGGGCGTAGTTTTTTATGTAGCTAAAATTTTTAAAAAGATCCATTTATTAGTTCTCTTAATAAAAATAACACTCTGGTAAGCTTAGGTACGTCTAATTACCTACTAAGTTTAAGATCCACATAAACTAGAAGTGTCACTATATTCTTCGTTCCAGGATCCGGCGTCCCCGGCAAGCGCGTGGGCTACATGCCGCAGGAGATAGCTCTGTACGGGGAGTTCACCATCAAGGAAACCATGATGTACTTCGGATGGATCTTCGGCATGGAGACGAAGGAGATCAACGACCGACTCCGGTTCCTGCTGGACTTCCTCGACCTGCCGAGCGAGAACCGAATGGTCAAGAATCTCAGGTCAGTAAACATAAATTGGCCCCAGTCGACGTTGGACTGGACAGCGCATTGGTGAGCCTGGTGCTGCTGACGTCCACAGGTAGTGTTCACTTGCGATTGGGTATCTTCGTTTATGTTTTAAACAGGCAAAAGAGCAGATTATTCGTACGTAGTTCTTGGAAATCCAATATATCCGCGGACGCAGTCACCTCTTGTCACCAGCTCTCGTACCCAATACAATGAATCACATAAAAGTGACACTCAAGTAAACACAATATATGAGTATGTAATGTCATATGTACATAAGGAAGCTGTGAGACACCGCACAGCAAACACTGTGGGCCTGTGCCAATATCCTGTACATTTAAATAAAAAATACAATGTTGAAACTAAAGTATATACTATGTATTCCGTGTACACTTCACGATGACATACTCTTTCTAAGAAAATCTGAGTTGGTCCATCTGACAAAGATGTCGACACGAAAATCCCACATTTGTAATGCGTTAAATAAATTTTACTTCTACGCTACTAAGATGCGGGAAATTACGTATTCTTTATTTAAGTAAGGCAACCCACCACCCCCTACGGCCCTACCAACCTCACTGATACATGGGCCGAACCTTGGGAGATGCACGCGGAATGTGACCGCGCGCAACTCTTAACTCCCTACAAGTTATTTCCGTTCCTTGTCCCTATTTCGCCCGACTCTCCCCCGATGGGGCTGGACGTCTCATATACGGCGACTCGGTCGTCGTCCACCGTTTTGTCGACGTGCTCGTCCGCTTTTTCGCTGCGCCGATGGTGCCATTTCCTCGCGAACCGCCTGAGCTTCTCGAAGTTAGTCTATGCGTTCACCAGGTCCACCAGGTCCAGGTTCACAAGTAGTAGCCCGGACACTCCTCCGCCCGGACACTCCCCTCCAACATTTCCTTCCTTTCCCTCCCATACAATGGGCACTCCCACAACACATGATGGCGATCCTCAACGGCTACCCCACACTCGCATCCACAAATTTGACCCACCCCACACACCACCACATTTTAGTAAAGCAGTTATGAAATACTAGTTACCACGCGTGGCTTCGCTCGCTTGCTAGGTAATGATAAAAACTAGACTATGTGTTATTCCATCTCTATGCCAAATTTAATTTAGATTCGCTCACTGGTTGTTGCGTGAAAAAGGAACAAATATCTATCCATCCGCACAAACTTTCGCATTAATAATATTAGTACGTTGTGATACCGGGTAAATTGAATTTCATAGCTGGGTGTTTTGCATCTTAATTAGCCGACCAAGATAAGCAACAGTGGTCGGTAGGAGGATGGCTATTTTTTAAGAAAGCTTTCGTGCTTCAGAGGGCACGAAAAGCTGTCAATTCCAGTTATCATCGTCAAATGGTTAGTGTTTAAGTTTTATCCGAGGCCTTCGGGTGGGACAAACCCAACAGTTGGGGGAATCTATCCCCTTGACCAACTGACATTTGTGACTAAAATATATACCTAATTAGTGTCCGCCCGCGGCTCTGCCCGCATCTAACCAATTTTGATAAAATGTAGCCTAGCTTACAGTTTAGACCATCAACTACCTCCACGTAAGGAACACGTAAATCCGTCGCTCCGTTTCAACGTGAAAGACGGACAAACATACAAACACGCTGCATAATATTAGTGTGTATACGAATAAGTTACAAACATGATAAATTTAAGTTGAATATGATTCGCCCTAGATATGGTGGCTTGAGAAAAAGATTTATCTTTTCTAAATAACCATTTTACCTGAAGCCTATTAAAAATACATTCAATACAACAAAAAATGTAATTAGGGCATATTCTTTTATGTTTTGTTTTTACCGACCTGGCATGCTTCCGTATAATGTAATTACAGTGTACAAAATAGTCAGACAACCTCGTAGAGCTTGGTGTGGTGTATGAGTGAACGAACTCTTTCTGCGGGAGGAGAATTCTTTCACTCAAGGCTCCTGTATACCTTATTTACTAAATCTAATATATACTAGTTTCTGAACGCGACTTCGCCCGCGTGGTATGTTCACAAAAGGTAGCCAATGGGATATTTATAATCTATGTCTATGCCGAATTTAATCCAAATCGGTTTGATAGTTTTTGCGTGAAAGAAGAACATACAGCCATCCATTCTCACTAACTTTCGCATTTATTTAGTAGAAATAGAAGCTACTTTCTCATCGCTTCGGATAAACCAGTCGCAGGAAAAATGCCTGTTTATTGTTCAGGATAATATTGATACATATAGGTAGACTATGTAACTTCTAAGGTTGTAGGTATATGTTGACGAAAGAAGATTAATGTTTTTTCAGTACGTTTTGAGTTCCTCCGTTACAAACTGGAGGTTGCCACAGGCAAAAAAATGTGAGCGTATTTGTGCTTGGAGGGCACGGAATGCTGTCGGTCGCGGTTGCTATGACAAAATGACACTTGTTACGACTTCGGTGGCTTTCGGCGGCATAAAACCTTCAGATACTTGGCCACCAACCCCTCCACTAATATGTAATAAGATATCGTGATGTAGTATTCTCTAGGCCGTCGTAATAAGAGACCCGTGCTCAGTATTGGGCGCTAAATATGCGCATTTATGGCCCAATATTCATATATACATATGTAGCTCAAGTTAAAATCAAATTATTTATAACTCTGATATAATTTGTGTGTTGTGTGTGTGTATGTGGTTTGTGTGTCTGCGCAGATATTAAATAATAAATCTACCATACGCTGTAGTTATGTTCTTAATGTGATACGAACATGTTATGGTAATTTATTTTATCGTTTTTAAGTAAACATCTATGGGTATAAAAATTGTTAAGATGGTTATTTTGAATGCATAGCAAAGTGAAGGTTTAGTAAAAACTAGCCTCTTTCCTTGAGTACTTGTAATTGACGACTCATTTTAATGGAACAATGTACATGAACTAGACACCTATGGTGTACACATTATAGATTAACCAACAATAATGTTTGTTTCTTTATTTGTCCTTTAAGAACTGTAAAATGGTAGGAGATAGAGAAATGATGTCTGAAGCATATTTGTACTGAACTCTCAGAAAAATGTTTTGTTATCAAAACTATATCGATCGGACACATGGACGATGAGTTAAGGCGTAGCAACGTGCGCCGGGTTCAGCTAGTAACTAGTGAACATTTTTGATCTCTAGATACACATTGCATGTAACTCATTCCTGCATCCTTCATTCAGAATCAGTATCGCTAATTTTCTATGAATATTGTATTAAATTTGGTTTGAGTAAACCCGAAGTTTCCACTTACTGGCCACGAAATTTTCTGTTTACTCTATAATCACTGCTATAAATGATTTCTAGGGTTCGGTAAGCATGTTAACGTATCCCTATTATTATAACTTTTTTTTACATAATACAAGTTAATGCTTCACAACGATCCTACCTGATGGAAAGTGGTGATGATGTTTAAGATGTTGGACACACTAACATAGTAGATTCCTATTCACTCTTCTCTTGAAGACACCTACATCGTACTTAGGTGGGAACACTCTCGCAGGCAAGTTATTCCATTCCCTTGCGGTAAGTATAATAAAAGACGAAGAAAACCGCGTCATTCGGACCGGTGGGATGTTCACGACAAAAGCATGGATACCTGCTGTACGCCGTGTTGTTAACGTAAAAGCAAATAAAAATACATAGTTCGGAGTAACTATTTTCTGCAATTCATTTAATATATTTTTCAAAATATGTATTAATAGCTTTGTCTCGCGACTACTTCACTCGACGTGTGAATTTATGTGAAAAGTACGAAATTTTAAAACCTCTACAAATACATACATATCTATTTATTTTTAATAAGTGCTTAAATACAAAGGTGGAAGTGTGATCTTCACACTTTCAACTCCTCAGCGGTCTCCTTTTATCGTAAAAAAAGTACTTAATCTTTTTCTCAGGCTCTATACACTACAGCTGTATTCATTTAAATTTTAATCAAAAACGGTTCAGTGGATTAGGCGTGAAAAAATACCAGACAAATATATATAAATATATATATATATATTTATATGTATACAGGTATACAGTTACTTTTGTTTTTATAATATTTGAAAGTAGCCACGACAACAACAAATATTAAAAATAAGCAGTTTAAGAAAGAAAACGGGTTCTATAAATGTTTCCCGACCGATGACAGAGCTGTTGGTCTAGTGGTTAGTGATCCTGACTGCTACGCCGAAGGTCGTCGGTTCGATTCCCGCGCAGGTCAAACTTTTCTGTGAAGAACAGGAATGTTTGTTCTGTGTGTTTAGGTGTAAATATCTATGTATGTCTGTCTGTTTGGGTGTAAATATGTATGTATATATAAATATATATGCATGTTTATCAATTGTCTGATCACCATAGTACAAGCTAACGCTTAGTTTGGGATCAGATGGCCGTGCGTGAGTTGTCCAAAGATATTTATTTATTATATTTATTGCACGGTATCAAAAACCTCTTCGTATGCGGGTGCGACTCACACTTGGCCATTTTATTTGATACATGATAGCAATCGTGTCGTGAGCACGCCGCTGTGCGGTTAGTTAGCACTCGGGCCGTGATGCATGTTTTCTTTGAATTTATGTGAAAAGTAACTATTTCTATGACGCATATTTGACATGTGTTAATGTTAATGACAATAAAGCAATGGCTAAATATAGGAATCTCACTTGAATAGGAACCTCATGCAATACGAGAAATAATGTATGGAACTCTAAGTTTATCTCTTATACGCACCTGGGTGATTCGTTCTTAGCGGTTCCCCAACCTAAATGTATTCCAAACGAGTGTATGAAGTTTCATTCATTTTTCTCTACTGCTATTATCCGCTCAACTAGCAGGGTTGGAGCGAACTGTTTCTGGCAAAATATCCCAATCGGGGAACTAGCACTCCTGTCAGTTCTCCATAAAGTTCTTGCAGGTGTGTGATGTCTGCGAATCCGTACCTGGCCAGCGTGCTAGACTGTGAACTATAATATCCATAGCTTTATGAGTGGGCACCCGTGCCCAGCAGCGGGACTATTAGGGCTTGCAATGACAGTACGTAGTCGATCCCCGTTAATGTTTCAATACGTTGACGGCTAACGGCTAATAGTTTTTCAGTCTTGAAAATATTCACAGTATTAACTGAAATTTTGATTGTTATTTCAATATTCAATTCAAGGTTGAGATTATTCTCACGATAGTTAAACGAAACGAAACGTAAAAACTATGAAAGATGGTATTTATTGTTCCTCATATAAATGTAATTTTAGGTCCTTTTCAATGGCCTATTCAGATTTCAAGGCCTCTTCTGATTTATTTTTATGTATTTAATTAATTTTAATTATAAGGATCTTATGATGTGAGTTTATTTGTAAATCAATAAGGCGGAAATCTTACTCCTTGCATACATTCTTCATGTTAGTTTTCTGTAGTTAGGTTTCTCTGTAGTTTCATTTCGTTTGTGGGTTAATTACACACATAAGTATGTTTTGTTGTATATATATTCGTTACCAGTTTGGGATGAGCTGGAAGGGGGAGGGGTGGTGTGTTGAAGTAGGGGGTGAATTGAGGGAGGGTGCAGATGGAAGGTGTAATTGCGAGAAAAACTAGTTTTATAGATCTCTTTCTTTTTCATTCTTCCTGTCCTTCAATCATCCTCCACATTCTTCTCCCGTTCTGAAGCTATAATGTGTGTCGTTAACCTCGAGCACCTATTTTTTGCCTTCTTTCCTGGCTGATAACGCATCAGTGACGTAGTCTGATATATAGCCCAGTATTCTCATCCATGAACGGCGACCACCGCGTACCATCCGGTGACCTCTCTTCTCGTTTGCCACAAAAAATAAAAAAGGTACACTGTTTTTACTAAATTTTTGAACATTTTAACATTTTTAGCGAACTCCATATTTTTGATTCTCTCAAATCATCCGCCGCCATTACTTTTTATTTAAAAAATAATCATTAAAAACTATAAGGAAAATTACAGAAAGCAATCAAGTAGAGTTGTGCAGTTGAAGTGGGTGAAGGTGTCAGCTACTCATCAGTACAACCAGCAATTAGTGAGCGGGCAATTAGTTGATAGCATCTGCGTCACAATTCATTGTTTATGAAAGCTTTGCAGGTGTTAATGTGGCTGCCACTCACCGATACTTGGTCCTAGATAAAGTCAAGGTCACTTTGGTATGTCAAACCAAGGTCACTTTGTAAATTCGTACTTTCAGAAATTCTTAATTCTACTAATATTAAAAATGCGAAAGTTTGTGAGTATGGATTGATGGATGTTACTCCTTCACGCAAAATCTATTGAACGAATCTGTATGATTTTTTTCTCAGAAATATATTGTAGACTGAAATACAAGTTAGGATAATTTTTAATAACATACAACGCGGGTGAAGCCGCGGTCAGACCGTTAATGAGAAAGTAACTCTGTCCGACTCGCTGTCTGTAACCTTTTCAAGCCTAAACTACTGAATCGAATTCGATAAAAATTGTATTTCAAAGTGTTTTGTTGGTTAACAATTGTAAAAAAGTTGGCTTAAAATAAATACTGTTAATAAAATGAAATAGATTTTATGTGAGTTTCGTGGGGTTTTGGAAATTATTGTCAATAAACATCGTTTTATTGGTGTAAAATCTTTATTGTTAAGTCGTAAGACTGATAAAATAGTTGTAATACATCGTAAATAGTCTATTACGAAATAAAAATCCGCGTACAACGTCAAACTAGGCACAAAAACCTTCTAAAAGCAGTATAGGAATTTTCCATACAACATTCACCAAAACTAGCGCAACTGCTAGATAATTAATTAATTACGTTTGTTGTACATGTGCATATATTAATACGTGAAGAGAATAAGGAAACGCGTGTTCTAATAGTTTTGTTACATTTGTATACTGACGAACGCGGAACAGACGAGCCAAGATCACTTGCCGTCGGCGGGGTCTAAAGTTGGAGCCGCGTCGTTAATAATATTTCATAATTATGCAACTTGATGTTATAGGGCCGTGCCTCACTGCTAGCGGGTACATACTTGGCTTCAACCCGTTTGTGGCCCACTACTGAGCGCGGTTCTCGCCTTATATTGATTGGTGGAGGTTGTGGCCAACCCAAGTATCAGAAGTTTTTATCACCTGAGACCCTCCGACATGGCTTAACGATTGCTATCTAACGATAACACCTGGGACCGGGGACGGAAACTTAACTTTTTCGATCACTTTTAACCGAAACAAGCCGCCGTGCTAGAAACGCTCATGTAACTAATTCATATGATTAATTTAACGCTTTTTCCCCATCAGTGGTGGTCAACAGCGGCGAGTGTCGTTCGCCGTGGCTCTGATGCACGACCCGGAGCTGCTGATCCTAGACGAGCCCACAGTGGGCGTGGACCCGCTGCTGCGGCAGTCCATCTGGACCCACCTGGTGCGCATCACCAGCTCGGGTGATAAGACTGTTATCATCACCACCCATTACATCGAGGAGGCGCGGCAGGCGCATTGTGTGAGTACAAATACTTTAAACATTATTTAAAACTTCCATTTTAACACTGTAAGGGGTATTCACGATTATTGTAATTTATACCGTTTCCCTGTGGCCAGCATTGATGACGCAAATAACAGGAGCATTACTTAGTTATTAATGAAGAACAAATTAATTAAATTAATAATTAAAAAATTATAATTTACACTTTAATGACCACCTCAAAAATATAAATTCTTTGCAACCAAAAACTTCTCGTATATTTCGAAGCGATATTCAAATATTTTAAAAAAAGAACCCTAGCATAAATTAATAGTTTTTGTGTGATCAAATCTTTAACGATAAAAAATATATAAGGAAGGTGATCTAGGTATTATAATATTAAATAATTTAATAAATGTATTCAAGGTTTAACCATTTGGATTTTAATTTAGTAGCGCCACTTCTAATATTGGCATTGAAAGACGACAACTATGTGACCGTGGTTTCGGTGTATTCAGTATTTATCTGTTTATGTATCTGTTATCAGCTATTCGTAAAATACGGCTTTCTATAGAATGCCTAAAATGTTGATGTGATGTGTGAAATAAGATTCATTTCACATTTTCAAGATATATCGGCTGGTATCATAACCGCAATGTTAATCAGGTTCATAGTTTTAATATGTATTATTATATTAATTTCCGTAACTACACTATGTAGGTATTGTTATTATATTCAATAAATTAGTGCTTAACCACAATCCCGCCTGATGATACACTCGACATGGTCTAGGTGGCAAGGCATACTTATTTAGTATGAACCTATGTCCTCTTGATTTGAAGACATTTACATTGTAATCGAATGGGAACACTGACGAGGGTAACTTGTTCCAGTCCTTCGTAGTATATATAATAGAATAGCTTGGTAAAATAATCAAATAACAGTACTATAATAATAATAATTTATACTTTTCCGGTAAGTAATACAATTCTTAATAAATACGGTGATAAATAATATGTTTAATTTTCTTAATAATAATTGTTATAAAATACCATTGTGGAACGGATGATGAAAGAACGATGTAACTCGTAAATTATCCAAGCAGACTAGATAAAAAAGACACACACAAAAACTATAACGTCACTATCCTCACTGACATTTTCAAAAGGATTCAAATTTCATGAAATGTGAGCATTTCGTGAAATACACGATTTTTCTTCAACCTACAATATTATTATTGTGTCACAAAAGAACTAATGTGACTCAAATCGGTAATTATTCATTCCCTAAGTCAAACCGTCGTCAGTGATAAGGTGAGCGGCTGACAAGGTTTATTATAATA
Source organism: Asbolis capucinus (assembly GCA_018249125.1). Taxonomy (NCBI): domain Eukaryota; kingdom Metazoa; phylum Arthropoda; class Insecta; order Lepidoptera; family Hesperiidae; genus Asbolis; species Asbolis capucinus. Next base: position 11,517 of record DWJZ01004777.1, read on the forward strand.
AACATGTCGAAACCAGTCAAATATGTTAAAATCCAGTTTGAAAAATTGACTACAACCCGAACGTATTTCAATCGCCAGTCCTTATATAATATGTATCTATACTGACTTACAATTTTAACATTATTTTTATAATGTTCGTAGGTACTGTAATTGATATACAACTAAACTTAAACATTTATAATAATACTAAAAATTGCCCTTGCTTCGCTTCGGAAGAAGACATGTCGGGTGGTTATAGAGTTATTAATTATTAAACCAAACCATATTATTAAACCAAATATCCCTCGGGAAAAAAGCAGTGTTTTGAGATAAAAAATCCTGTAACCATTGTCCACATATAAGCTACAAACCTGCTAAATTTCATCTAAATTTGTTAATTGATTTCGGAGTTGCCACACTAATTTGAACCTGTTATCCTACGGGAACTAAGCGATTTCCTGGGATAAATCATATCCTTTACCCATTCTCGGGTTTTAAACTACGACTATACTGAGTTTCGACTAAATATGTCCAGTGGTTTTTGCGTGAGGCTCGAGCAGACAGACAGATAGACAACAAATCCCAAAAAAAATAATGTTTTGTTCTCTATATCGATAACAAAGGCTAGTTTTATTAGCAGATTTGATTTACAGATTAGTCATGCTGTGCAAAGGTTTTCTAGCTCCAATCTCCTGATAACTCATTCCCTCCATTCCACTTCCTGTCCTCATGACAGGTTTACTTCACGTTCTCCAGTGTGGGTTTGCAGGTAACAATAGCAAATGTCAGAAGTTTTTGTGAACTACACTAACAACTGACATTTATTCAATTACGACTATTGTTCAATACCTAGTCAATTTGTTTTCAATATCAGTTAGATATATGTTTATTTATGGAATATTTTAATTGTGAATATAAAATTTGGGCTGCTTGAAATACTTTCAAATGATCTGATCTGTCCTTCTGAACCTTTTAATCAACAAGTATTTCAGGCCTAAATCTTTCGAGATACTGGTAGCACTCGCTGACAAGACCCGGACGGAAACGGTTCTTTAAATGAACATATCTTTTCTGTTTGTGAACCGATTTTTATAAAACGAACACTTAATGTTACCCTGGTTAGCATCGTACATACACAGATCGTACATATACATTTATCAATATACATATAGATTGGATCAGCCGTTTCTAAAATTAGCGTGCAAAAAGGCATAGAGAAACAGAAAAATAGAAATGAAATAAAAATTTAAGAAGCATTATTTTGAGTTCTATTCCTTACTTAATTTCCCAGAAACAGTTTCTCCAAGATATCTTCCGTGCAAAAACAAGGATTACTTACTTTTTCATATGTATGATGAGGGCAGTTGCTAGACTATAATGTAACCGAGTCAAGTGAAGACTCCTGTGAGCGGGACTGTTCGAGATCTGGTCGAAGCGGTTTAGACTTAAATGGTTAAATATTTGCATATAAATGGGTTTATTAAATTTAAAATTAGTACCTTGGGACAAAAATATACAGATTATATATATGAGTATATGATATAGGTATATAATGTACATAGGTATCAATTTTTATTTGTCATTTTATATTTGAAACACGAAGTAAATGGACAAATGTCTTCGTGTCAAGAGGGTTCGTGTACTGGACTTGCTGGAATATTACCTTTTTCTTGGCTAATAATGGACTGACCATTGGACAGATTATTGGTTGGCTATTTACACAGAAAAAAAAAAGATTTCTGTATTATTTTCAAAATATCAATCCTATTAATACTGGTTCTGGCTTCGGCTAGCGGTATAGGGCCATTAACGAGCAGTTCTTTGTATAGCATCTCTTTATATTTATGAACCGATTCTAATGCAACTGAAGATTGAATTTGAAGATTAACAAAATATGTTAACAACACCGTTCCGATCGGATCGGTAATTTCAATATTCAAAAATCATCAAAACATCTAAAATCGTTTTGTGTGCTGTACATTATTAAAAACTCCCAATAATAGTTTCTTTCAAAAATCTTCCACGCGCAGACGGCGATTAATTACAGATTTATTACATGTATCGATTCCAATATTTGCAAACCGGCAGTAAAAACTATATGTTGGAGCCCTTTAAAAGTATAATGTTTAAGTTGACTGTCTGTACGTTGCAATGTATTTCCAGATCGGTCTGATGAGGAGCGGCCGGCTGCTGGCCGAGGAGTCTCCTCAGGCGTTGCTCACCATGTACAGCTGCATCTCACTAGAAGACGTCTTCCTCAAACTATCCAGGAGGCAAGGTGAGTCTATATTTAAAGTATGTAAAGTAGAGATTACTTTTCTCTTCTCTGTCCTATTGCGTTGAAAAAAGATAGCTGAGATTGGTATAAGAATACAATTTTTAGGGCTCTCGAAAACATTCGGAAACCTTATAGTTTCGTCATTTCCGTCCGTTCGTCTGAACTCGGTAGTCCTGCGATGTCTACCTTCACCATAGCAAGTTATATTCAACTTCTGATACGGACATAAATCTGAAAACTAGAGGTGCGTGCAGGGTTTGAACCTAGGAACTCCCGTTCGAGAGACCAACTTTTAAACCACATTTTAAATCATACTGGTGGGGTACACGTGCCGGGATTTTTCTTAACGGCATGTGATTATAAAGCGATTCCGTTGTCTATCCTCTGCGTGATTGGAATACTGATCGAAGTAGCCGTTCATACATACAACCATGTTCTGATTCTGATGAAGACATTGGGTTGGAACGCTCGTCCAATGTCTTATGTTCATTGTGATGTTGTGATTGACATTGTAGCTTTTCGCAAAATGTTTTGTAATCAAAGAAAGAAACGTTTATTTTTCCAAGTACCTGTACAAAATAATTAAAATTATTATAAAAAACCAGCTTATAAAATAATATTTGCTATACATAGTTGCAGTTGTAGAGGTGTAATGCGTATAAAGCCAATGGAAACGAAGTTAAATAAGTTACATCGGTTCTTCCCCAGCAAATTTCCGACAACTTAATATATTTTTAAAATTATTCTTTGTTTGAAACTTCGCATATAAGTGTTGTGCGTAAGACGTAAAAATGCCTAAGTTTTTTATAGCAACGTCTCTAGGTATGTAATCATCTTACGTATGTAGAGTGTACATGTCTACGAGTCTGACATTTTATTGATGTTCATTAGTTTTATTGCAAACTATTAGATCGTAAACTTCGCTACTCAAGTTGTACCTTACATTTCTGCAACCAAGCATTTTTTTTAAGATCCATTTTATTACATAACACCTATATCTAAACTACATTGGCGGGCCGGATGGTCTAGTGGTTAGTGAAGTGGCTACACCGGAGGTTGTGGGTTCGATTCCCACCCAGGTCAAACTTTACTGTGATGAGCAGGAATGTTTGTTCTGTGTGTCTGGGTG